>LBNU01039280.1:16924-27179 GCA_014162995.1 Artemisia annua
TAAAGACGAGGTTAAAAATAAAATAAAGCATTTTCACAAATTATTCGAAACATGAAAATTAAACAATTATGATTAAGCATATATGACACAAACAAACAAATAAAATAAAAACATCAAACAATTAAAAACATGGGTTGCCTCCCAAGAAGCGCTTGTTTTTGTTCGAGTCACGAGCCTGACTCTACCCTTATTTAACGAAAATAGGGGAGGTTTTCCCTACACTTATGATTAAGTGCGGGTGGAAGTAGCGATACACACCCTTAGGGTGTGAATATGCCACGTGAGGTGAAGGGGGTGAGTGAATTGCTTCCTTCATCCTAAAACTACCCGGATAATATTGGTTGATGGGTGGGCCGGTTCTTCTTTTGTCTCCTAGATGTAAATCTAAGGATGGAAAGGTGTGTAAAGATTGAGGTTCCGGTTCATCAACACTAAGAAATTCCCTAGAACTAAGAGTAAGGTCATCACTAAAAGTGTTCAAACCTATATCCACTTGTTGTACTTGGTCTAAGGGTTCTACCTCCATCGGGGTTCCTAAAGTCTCTTTTACTTCTTCCGGGTAAGTCACGGGCGGTGTGTGCGCCTCAATTGATGGTAGGACTTGTGGGGTATTTAGTGGGTTTACAAGATCATCACTGTGTTCATCCTGTATTATGGTAGTGCCTAACCATGACATGCAGCTAGGTGGCTCAACTATACCCTCATCCCCAAACAAACTTGTTTCATGATCCTTGAAATTTGGGTACAATTGACTTGTACTAACGTTCGTTGGGTTGTCTACTCTATAATAATATGGGGTACAATCTTCTATGGCATCCCATGCTTCTTCAGCATTTAATTCCCTAAGGTCCCAATTGGCAAAATCGTTAATGCACATTTGGTCATATCGGTTGACACGATCATAGAAGATTTGGGTTAGGGATGCTATATCGAAGCTATGATGAGGGACTATTCAGAGTAAATTTTTAAAACGAGTCAATGCATCATATATGGGTTCATCTTGATATTGGTTGAACATCAAGATGTCATTAGGGGCGAATGGGTTTCGTGGTCGGTAGTATGGTGGATTCGCGTACTCCATAATGGTGAACGGAATAGTCAATGGAAAGGTTTCTACAAACAAAGACACAAAGAAAAGATAGACTACGGGAAAGCTAATAAAAAGAAAATAAAAATCTCACTAGATAGGAATCTAATGAGTAGACCCAATAAAATAAATTTCAACCTAAGCAATAACTACTCCCCGGGCTGCGGCGCCAAAAACTTGATGCGTGGTTTTGCGACCTTACAACAGGTTTTACCTCTCGAGGGATCTCAAGAGGCTTACAACCCCACCAGGCAGTGTACCTGACCGATGTAGTATAGTGAAGTGGTAAGTACGGGGGATTGATCGTTCAACTCAAAGAATAGTGTTCGTTAGGATTGAAATTTATCTACTAGGTCTAGAGATGAGGGATGATTCTTTTTGTATTTTTATGTTTTATGGAAAGCAAGTAAAATTTCGGGTATTGGAAGAGTGGGCGGAATTAGTTGCTAGTCAACTAACCCAAGAGCTACTAATTAAACTAATGTGCAAGAAAAGTAAATTAAGGTTCTACAAGAAAAGTGAAGCATGTCTACCTATGATGTATTACTCCTTGCTAGCTATCCAATTCTACCTATTGACTGTAAACCTTGTTTTAATTGACGGGTGTATTCCTTTAAACATTCATGGGGTGGCGTACGTACTTCCCCAATCCTATAAGCTCTTATCTCCTCCTACAACGATGCGTTAAGCACCCAATCATAGGGATTGTAAACAGTGGCTTATGCATTAAATACTACCTTAATAACCTAGTACGCATTGGTTACATGTTTCTTAAGACGTTCAAGCACGTTACCATAAAGGAGGTTGGCCAGTTTTCTTAAGCCTAACATTGATGAGACATTCAATCAAAACAAGAATCAATAGGAAACAAGAATTATAAACTAAACCAACTAGATCTATTGAAGTTGTCACGCCTTAATTGATGGAGATAGACACACACATCAACAAGCCCTCATTGATGGAGATAGACACAAACATCAACAAGAAATCAATAAGATCTAATTAATTATATACAAGTTTCACACAATCATAAGTAGACACAAGGTGAATTAGCAACACATAATTAATGAAGAGCAATTAACAATAATAATGGAAGACATAATTAAGATAGAATCAACACACCATTACAAGATGTTTATGGAGTGATTAAGACCTTCCAAGTTGCTGGAAAAACACCTACCTAAACCCTAGAATCGGACTTAGGGTTTGGGGCTTACAAATAATGAAGTTATAATGTTCTATTTATAGGCAACTTTACTGTCGGCAAAGGGTGACGGCGTCAGCCCTAACAAATGACGGCGTCAGCCCGTCGTTTTCACCAAATCGAAGATTTTTTCGTCCTCTTCGCATGGGCTTTTGAACCACCCAAATCCGAGTTCGTATGAAGATTTTATGGCCAAAACAGTAACAGCTACTCCGCGCGCAAGTTGTGATTGTCTTGTTTAACTTGTGATGGTTCCACTTTGGTTTCTTCTCGTGCAAGCCTTCTTTCTGACGTCGTCACTCTATATCATCTGACGCCGTCAGGTTGAATCCTGACGCCGTCACCTTCAAAAGTCTTCTGGGACGTCTCTTGTTAACTTAAGGCCAGACGGCCTACTTCCAAATACACCTGACGCCGTCAGGTGTAACTTCCTCAAAAGTTCTCTGGAGCGTCACGTTAGGAATTTTCCAACTCCATGATCTTCTCGTGACGGCGTCAGCTTTTAAGGCATGACGCCGTCAGGTTGTGTTTCCTGACCTTTTTTCATGGCTTTGTTGGTTTATTCGTTCTTGAGCATAAATACGTCCAAAAAGCTCCAAAATGCTTCATATTTCAGAAATCACGTCCCAAGTACCTAAAATGAGAAAAGAAACGATTTAAGGCAATATTTGATCAAATAAATACGAGTTAGGTCTTAAATGACCCCTTAAAACGGGTACACTTTTCGTCTTATCAAATAGCCTAGATAACCCTAATTTAAAACACATAAGAGATTTCTATGCTAAGACATCACCCCTACCTCCCCTAAACCCTATTATACATCCACTTTTCCCTACCCACAAAACAGAACCCCATGGTTTCTTTCTCCTGAGAGAACCATATATACCTAAACACCCTATCCCCACCTATAACCCTAGATTTGACTTTAGGCAACCCTATACCTTAAACCCTACACCTTACATAATAAACCCTCCCATTCCATCTTGGAAAGATGAAATTGGAGAAAAACCCTCTATGTTGACTCTAGAAGATGAGGAAAACCAATTAGAGGAGATTTTAAATAACTTAGATGAAATTTTTCTTGATCTTCTTGAGAAGATAGAAAAAGGTCATAACAATAATAACTTAGATAATCAACCTGACTATAGTAAGTTAAGAAAGAATTTACAAGAAAACCATTTTAAAATAGCTAAAATACAGAAAAACCAAATGAAACATCACCATAAAATAGCTTTTGCCGCTTTAGGATTTGCACTTTAGAAAAGATAACAGATAATGACGAGGAAAACTCAAAAAACACTAACACATGGAATTAGGTAATTAGGAAACTTTAGAAAACTTAGGTAAATAAATAACCCTAGGAGACATGCCTTAGAATAGTTAGAGCCTTTAGGATAAGTAGAATAGGAAATAAATAAAATAAGTTAGGATTTAGAAACTACCTGGTACCCCTCAATTAGAATAGATTAGAATAACTAGACTTAGGATTACCCTTCACCTTAGAAAACCCTTAGGAAAACCCTTAACCTTAACCCTCACCCTCAACCCTTACCCTAACCTACCCCGATGTCTTAGGTAAATAGAATCTCTAAACTGTTTTAAATTTCTCTTACTCTAACCCTTTTCAATTTTTTTCCCCCTTACCGATGGTGAGAATCCTCATTCTTCACCATAGAGATCTGAATTCTTTCTCCTCTGATCTCTAAACCTTCACTCTTTTCCATGGCTTTTATAAGCTACCTTCGTTCTAGTTAGAGATCTACCCCTAACTATTCCATATGCGAATATATGATCCTCATATACAAGCATATTCCTCTTAGATTACTATGATACCCAAGCTAGTTTTTCCCCAAAACCTTAGTTAGGATTTCCATACTTGAGATTAGATAGACCATTAGGATTTAGAGCATTAGGACTTAGACCTTTAGGATTAGAACACCCTAGGATTAGAAAACCTTAGACCTTTAGGATTAAAACACCCTAGGATTAGAAAAACCTTAGACCATTAGGATTAGAAACCAAAAAACCCCTACCCCAATAGACCTAGGATAAGACTTTAGGATTAGAATATAGATTAGGAAAAACCTAGGATTGGATAACCCTCACCCTAAGCCTTTAGAACCTTAGTTTAGGATAGACACACTTACCCCATAGGAATAAGTAGATTTAGGTCATAGATTACCCATACCTAGCCCTTAGGATAACTATACTTATACACTTGAAGATTTTAGATTATACCTTAGGATTTGACAATTTTTAGAATACCCATTAGGAAATTTCACTTTGGAGACACTATGGATAGTGCCTTAGCTGGTTTCAAATCCCTAGGAATAGTGATACACATAATAATAGTAATAATGGTAATAATAGACAACCTAAAACAAAAGAGAAAACCTGAAACAACACCTAAAAATAAGGATATACCTAGTCAACCCTTAGGAAAGAAAACACTTAAACCTAATCCCTCTTTAGAACCCTCTACCTCAATGGAACCAAACACCTCAACCTTAGAAATTATGATTAGTTAGAAGAACCTTAGGGGGAAAACAAAACTCTAGGAAAGATATCTAGTAAATCTAAAACTCCGATAGGATATTCTCCTTCAGGTATCCTATACTCTTACTCTTCCGTTTAATCTCATCTTTTCATTTCTCTCCTTCTACCGTTTAAGTCTTTTCCTCTCACTTCTTCCTACTCTTCCATTTAAGATCCCATTTTCCCGCCTTTTTTCCCACTCCACAAATTAAAACCATACTTTTTCATTTTCCCCACTCCTATACTTTTCCCCACTCAACCCACTCCAAACTTCTTTTCCATTTCCATTTCCCTTACTTTATCCACTCATCCTTTTTCACTCCACTCCACTCCCATAAATCCTTCACTCCATTTCCCTTCATTTTTAACTCTCCGTCATTTTACATTCTATTTTCTTCTCTCTATATTCTCTCCCTACCTCATCCTGCAATGCTCTATTAGTTAGAACTTGCATTTCTCGTCATAACGCAAGTCTCTATTAGTTAGAACTTGTAAGAATATCTACATCGAACTGTAATCCTCATTATGTTCGACTACGATATTAAATATCGCTTTGCAAGAAATTGTAAAAATGAGATCTTCTACGTCCGTCATTCTAGTCTTAACATGGGAGTCTACTATGTGACAAGTTGCTAAACCAGAGAACATTAGAACTTGTCTCTATCATAACTAGAAGTAGTCTCTATCATGACTAGAACTTGTCTCTATCATGACTAGAACTAGTCTCTATCATGACTAGAACTTGTCTCTAACATGACTAGAACTTGTCTCTACTTGACTAGAATATTCCTCTACCGCTTCTAGAACTTGTCTTCTCTGATATAACAACTCAGTTGAAACATGTTTCTAAAAAGTTCCTTACCATATATCGTTAAATATGGTAAAACTCTCTTCATTTTCCACCAATACTACTTAAGGATGATTTATAATGACTATCCTCTTAAAATGAACTAGGATGTTCCTACATTTTAATGAGAAAGTTATAAGTCAAATAGGTTAAGAGTTTATATGCTCTTGTTTTCAAATATTGGGACGCCTTTATTTGCAAACAATGAGATATAAAAACCTAAGTATCTGGTATCTGTACAAGCAATTCTTACTCCGCTTGTGCAAAATCTTCTTCCTTTTCACATCATTTTCCTTGATAATCCTCTTCTTCTCTCTACTTTCTCGACTATTTCTCTCCCCCACTCCTATAATCATCAAAATCTCGGGATGATATTTTCTCTAAGGGGGTAAGACTATAAAAACCCACAAACACCCATTACTATCATTCCCATTACAAATACCTATAGTAGGTATTTCACAGGTAAATTTTTGCTTTTTATATACATAATTACTTGCATGACTCACTAGACCTGCTCACGTATCTACACAAGCCAAATAACTCAACACTCACATCCTACAAACCCCAGGTATGTCAAGCATAAACTCATAACAACACCATAATAAGTAATACACCAATCTAAAAAACTAAACATAACACAAAACCCTAATAAACCATAAACTAAAACTTAAGTAGGATTATGTGCTTATCTGAACCTATATACTTAGTTAAACTAATAAGAATGCATTCAAGGCTTAAGTAAGAGTATCTTTAGGTATATTAGGATATATTAGGACTATTAGGTTATAGAGTAGAACCCTTAGAACTTAGATATAAACCCCCTAAGCCCTAAACCATAACTAGGTCATAAATAACTAGAATTAGGTATAAACCCACCCAAAATTTCCCCTTAGGTCACTATCACTTAGTATAAGCCTTTAGGAACTTAGGAATAGTTACTAGATACCTTTAGGACACTAACTTAGGCACAAAACCATAGGATAAACCCTAGTCTCTCACTAAACCCACTTAGGTCATTTAGGTTATAAAATTAGGTCAAACCTTCCCAAAACTTCCCCATAGGTTACCCACACTTCGTATAAACCCTTTAGGTCTTAGGATTAGTCATTAGGAACACTTAGGAAGTTAAGTTAGGCACTAAACCCTAGGTAAAACCTTAAACACATAATAAGTAGAAACTAGGAATAAAACTTAACTAAAACTTAGTAAAACCTAAACATAAGCACCTTAAACACCTCAACCTAGCACCCTAACACCTTAGTCATACCCAAGCACACACCCTAACACCTCTAAGCACACACACAAGTAGGTGCATCACCTACTTGGCTATTCCACCACTAATCACCACTAATCCACCCTAAACCTTCCCTAATCCACCACTAAACCACCCCTAATCACCCCTAATCACCCTAAACCACCCTTAAACCCACCAAGCAGCTTACAAGCACCTCCAAGCACCCAAGCAAGGAGGTGTGTAAGCTACTTGTCACCACCTTGTCACCCTTTCTTCCTAACCGCCTCCCACGGCCATTTTCCACCACAACCGTCCTAGGCCAGCCCCCTAGCTACTACTAGCTGCTCCTCATCATCATCTAGACCTGCCACAACCTCCCCTAGCTTTGCTTGATCAGTCCTCCCCCTCCGTGACACCTAGGCACCCCATTTTGCCCTAAATCACCTCTCACGACCTATAAATACCCCCCTCCCCTATCATTTCTTCTCTACACCTTTCCCTCTCCTCTCTACCTCATATTTCTGTAGTACTAAGCACTTAGGAGCTGTTAGGAATGAGTAGCTAGGCCTTGGTTGAGTTGTGTTGTGGATTGAAGTCGTACAAGGTATAGGAAACCCTAGAAAATCCTAAACCTAGCTCTAACCCACGTAAACCCCCCCCCTATCCAAGTAAGTCTTACTTTTAGTTAATATAGCTTTAATATAGTCTTAGGATAGATTTAGATAGCTTAGATAACCTTGCATGAGCCTAGAACCATTCTACTTGCTAGTTTACGTTTTAAAACCCTAGATTGAGTCATATACTTGCATGCATGCTATAAGTAGTTAAATTAGGTCATACACTAGTTAAATATAACTTAGATAACTTAAAATAAGTAAAACATAGGCTAGAAAACTTAAATACTAGATAAAATACAAGTTACATGCATATTAGGACTAGTTTTGCAATAGTTTACATGCATAGGGGTATATATCATAAATTCCTGAAATTATAAAGTCTAGGGACTGTTTTTGAACTTTCCTAGAAGTTATAAGTAGTAAGGATTAGTTTTGCATAATATTAAAACCCTAGGATAGATAATAACATAAGTATAAACTAAAAGGACTAAAAACGTAAATAGTATAAGTTAAAGGTCTAAAATGGTAAATATAGAAAACTTAGGAGTCTTAGGTTAATATAGAAGTCTAGGGACTAGTTGTGTCTAATATAGATAGTTATTAGTATAAGTAATATAGTAATATAAAACTTAGGGTAGAAAACGTAAATATATAAACTATAAGGGTAAAAAGTGAAAATATCATATAAGTATAAAGCCTAAATAAAGTTAGAAGCATAACACAATACTAGGGAGCTTCATGCGGGGAGTACTATGTGGATATTTCGTTTTTGACGAGTTTGTTGGGTTTACGAATTAAGGTGCCCTGACTCCTTGAACGATTATTGCATATACTTCTGAGATATGATGGCCCGAACAGTGATATGATTATAACTAAAACCTAATAAAAACATAACTCAATAATAGGGAGCTTTTTGTGAGGAGTGTTAACTTCTGAATTATGATGGCCTGAACAGTTTTATGTTGATAACATAATAAATAGTAGGGAGCTTCATGTGAGGAGTCATATACTTCTGAATTACAATGGCCTGAACGGTGTTATGTTATATCTAAAACATTAACAAACCTAAAAACCATAACTTAAGAAACATAAAACATGATAACTAAAAGCTTGACATACATACAAAACCAACAACAACACACTAGAATATGTGATTAAGGCGGTCTAGTTCCCGAGTCACTATTTGCATTACTTAAATTACTCTACACCCAGGTGAGTCTTCATAGCATTACATTTTTTTAAACTTTCAAACTAAATGCTTTTATAAACCCTGTAAGGGGGATACATGCTAAATGCTTTACTTAAAACCGAATACAAGTCTTTTTCTTTGGTTGTTTGCACGAGTAAACTAACTGCCACCACTACATAAACAAAATTCATGAATCTAATCGTTTGGAAGGTTTTATCCAATCGAACGCGAATATAGTTGATAGATCTATTGGAGTTTGACAACTCCCGTTGGTATTAACACCCCACTAGGTGGTACCAATAAGTACTATATTTGAATCCACTCAAGGTATAACTTTGGCAAGTTATCCTTCTATCCCCTCATGTTGGGTCTGCAGCCCACATGACCCAGATCGTTAAGGTGTGATTCATGAGCTTAGTGCAACCTACTAAACTCCTGATAATTGTGCATGCATCACAATTATCACAAAAACTTGCATTTTCCCAGATAGGCGTAACAACTGAACCCAGGGAACTTGTATTCACTAACCCCTAAACCTATGATTCTCACTCAACACCTAGTGTTGACTTTTTAAGCATGTATTCTAGGTTAATTACTTCTATGGACCTATGGCGGAAGGAGGTACTGAACTCGGAAGACTTCTCATGGTTATCATTCAAACACCACCAACCTAACTCTTAGATTTTTGGGACCTCAACAAAATAAAAATATATCTTTTATAATTAAAACTCTGATAATTATGAATGATAACTAATTTTTTAAAACGTCTCTTTTCGAGTCGTTTTCTAATACCCCAAACACTTTATCCGCTGCGATCAGTGAAAAATGGGGGTGTTACAAATTTGGCGCACAAACAAGCGGAGAGACAGAATGCGTCTCTTTGAGGCCACAATTTAATGCGAAACCAACCTTATACCCTTGTCAAACTTCGGTCAGCCTTTCAACTATTTGTACAAAAATCATCAATCAACTAAAAGTTTATGACTTTAGTCTTAAAAACATGTAGTTTCACCATTATTAGTGCAATTTATTTTCTATTCAAAAATTACCTTTTTTTTCCTTACAATCATGTCAAACAATTAAACAAGAAACATGTTGGGTCAAAGTACTGATGCAAGTCAAAGTACTGCTCCATGAAAGTACTGCACAGATATAAAGGTCAAAGTACTGCACTGACTAAAGTTAACGATCAAAGGACTGCTGATGAAAGTTCGGTTGCAAGGATGCTTAGAATATTCTAGAAGATAAACTATAATAGGAATTAGTATTCTTGTACGTAAAGTATTGTAAACCGACTTAGGATTATCCTTGTGCCTATAAAAGGATCCCTAGGAGGTCATTAGAGATATACGATTCATACGAATTCACAAGTTCTCATAGTAAAGTATTAGAGAGTTAGAGATAGTAAATCTGTAATCGTTTAAAGCAGATTTATTAGTAATATAAAGGTTATTATTCTTCTTACTTGTTAAAGTAAATTCCGCGTACTATACAAGAATATATCACAGTTTCATAGTGGTTTTAAGATTACTTAAGACTGCT
>LBNU01039281.1:23526-45009 GCA_014162995.1 Artemisia annua
GATCAATTAAAGATAGAGCTTTGTAGCCGATGCAGGATAAAAGAATAAAAATATTCTCAAAACTCTTATTGATAACGATCATATCTTATATTTATCTCAATTCCATTTCCTTTCAGGATCAGATCGTGGTCTTACAATAACTTTACCGATGGTATGGACGAATCCCCTCGCTTCATCTAAATGTGTAAAAGATCCTAGCCGCACTTAAAGCCGTAAGTAACTCTACGTATGAGTTAGCACCCCAAATTAAGAATAAGAGGGGTAATATGAATACAATTCAGAATATAAAAAAAATTCTAAATCAAACATTAATCTACGAAATAAAAAAATAGAAAAAAAAAAATTCTAATCTATTATTGGAACATAACAATTGAAACTTATAATAATTAGATGAAAAAAAAAATGTGCCTATAAATATACTACTATATAATTATAAATATATAATATATATTGTAATATATATATGTTATATAAATATATAATATATATATATTTGTATATATATATGTATATATGTATATATACGTATTATATATATATATTGTTAATTATATTATGAATATATATATCTATATATATATTATATATATATATATATATATAAGTATATAGTATATATAATATATATATATATATATATATATTATATGTTATATATATGTATAAATATTATGTATATATATATATGTATATATATATGTATTATATATATATATATATATGTATATTATATAATATATATATATATTGTATTATATATATATGTATTATATATGTATATAATATATATATGTATATATATATATATAATTATATGTATCATATACTAATACATATATTATAATATATATATGTATTATTATGTATATATATTAATATATATATATATATATATATATTAATATATATATATATATACAATATATATATATATATATAAATATATATATATATATATATATATATATATATATATAGTATATATAATTATATAGTAATATATATACATATATAATATTATAATACATATATATGTAATAATATATTGTATATGTATATATATATATATATAGTGTATATATATATATATATATATATATATATATATATATATATATATATATATATATATATATATATATATATATATATATATATATATATATATATATATATGTATGTATGTATAATTCAATAGGTTTCGAAACGACTCGCAACCGAAAAAGATCGACTTAAATATTATATAGGTTCATGATTTTATGTAGTTTCATATTCGAATATAAGCATGCATACAACACTCCTTATTATAGATATATTTCTTACGATTCGAAAACGATAGCAAGCACGTGTTTTACTCATTTATTTTAGCTCGTATAGGATTTGAGTACATGTTATGGCGTGTTTAAATAGATCCACAACCATCTGTATAACATGAACAAAACATGTAGGTCGATTGTGAACAGATCAAACAAACGAACATAGGTCGGTTAGAGTAAACTTCTCATTCGTTATTTTATGTGATGCACTATATGATTTTATGTATTTATTATACGCATATGTTTAGCCGATTCACAAGTTACAAAAACCACTAGCTCCTGATCGAATAAAAGAAAATTAATTCGAACATGGTTGAGTTTGTTACCCTTGTAGCGTGACAAAGAGAAGAGAAATGAACACAAGATCGAAAACAAGGTCGTGCACCAGCCAGAACCACACCGAAACCAAGCACAATCCAACACCTTTCAGACAGAATTTATACCACGCCTACACCTCCCTCGAACCAGAATTCAACCCACGATCACAACACCTTCAACCCACACACGAACCCTCCTTCGAATCAGACTTGTACCACGTCTAAATCCACCACCAAGACCACGATTGAGAACTTTTAGCAACCTTAGAATCGAACAAGAAAAAGAAGAAAAGAACTAGCAGTCACACCTTTTTGAGAGAGAGTTTTAGGTTTTTGTTTCTGATTTTATTTTCCTGTGTTGAAAGGGTTTGTGTATTCGGTTTAAAGGAAACCGTGTGAGGGGATTGAGAACAAAAAGGAAAGCATGCAAATTTTGTGGGATTTGGTTTAATGAAAACGTGTGAGGGGAAATCAAGAAGGAAAATCACTGATTTTATGTGATTAGATTAGTGCCTTTCCAATTTATAGCAAATCATGTATATAGACTTGCTTTTAGTTTTGGTTCACTTGTGCACATTAAATATTTCGGTCAATTCACTATATTAGGCGTGTACATGATTAAAATGTATAACATAGTATAGTTTTATCATATCATAAGTATTATAGGTCTAGTATGTCTCGAAAGGTTCAAGTATTAACGTATAAATACTTAGGTCATAATCATCAAAATTTTAAAATTATAGGGGTATTTTGGGTATTTTAGATGTTCAAAATTTCTGGGTTTTACCATGCTTCCCCTCTAAAAAGAAAATTTTCGTCCTCGAAAATTGAAGTCGCAAAAGTTAGACGGAGTTGTATCAAACCACGAAAGATCGTCGCATATAACCTCACGCTCGGGGAGGTTCTTCCACAAGAATCTTCACAACGGAACAGTTTCTCATGACTCGATCCTGACAAACTTGGATATCCCCAGGCTCTCCAATCGAACACAAATCCTAATAAATCTAATCCAACCGAATGCGAAACAAATGTGTAGCAGATGACAGATGATAGATGGAATCCTACGAGGAGATACACTAAACACATAAACCTACGAAGCAAGCATAGCGATAGTACTAAATGATGGAACTTCATCAACTCCTACCGAATTCTTAACAAACAAAGGAACTTGCCAAAGTCAGAGGAGCACAAATCAAATCATCAAACGTATCCAGAGTCTCATAAAGAGATGGGTAATAAATTCGTACCGACGATCAGAATCACAAACCAGAGTATCAAAACACATCAGAAGGCATAACAGAATAGGTAGAGTAATCATGCGGATAAGAACGAATCCAAGATCTAACGTGTCGCAAACTAAAGCTTCCTCCAATGCCAAAAAGTCTATACCTCTTCTATACCTCTTCTGGGAGTGTGAAAACGTGTCGCAAACTAAAGCTTCCTCCAATGCCAAAAAGTCTATACCTCTTCTATACCTCTTCTGGGAGTGTGAACCAAAATGCGATTCTCTGTAACGATCATTGCAGGTGCGTCTATACCTCCAATGCCAATACGTCTATACATCTTCTATACCTCTTCTGGGAGTGTGAACCAAAATGAGATTCTCTGTAACGATCATTGCAGGTGCGCCATGTAGCTTGAATAATTTTATGCCGAAAGGAAACTCTGTCGATCTTCCAAGCAATTCGTCCTAGTCAATGCTCCACTGCAACTCCACTCGTGTTGTCCTTCCTCTTGTGCATGAAATCTCCGGTGTAGTCACCACCGTCTTCATACCATCCCGTCCAGCTCCTACTTCAAGAGTCTATACATATTAATACAACTAAGATGAATAGAGTTGATAGAACTGTGTGCTTCAATCAAAATTGCCTCCTTTCGTCTTCTAACTTAGCCAATCTTCTACCGTCTTGCTCTTGAGCTTCTTCCTCCTTGGTAGAAACAATTTTCTTCTCAACTTCTCAAACTTCTTCTCTCATTCTTCCTTCCACAAAAGTTACTTTTTGAAAACATCACTTAGAGCTTCTTCTAACGTAGAAATGTCAACACCGAAAATGAAGATGATCCTCGTGTTTTTCTTTCGTCTTTGAACAAACTAATATGTCATACTATGACAATTTCCAAGTATTCATGAAATACACGATTTATCAAATCCATAGGAATAGTCAGAATAGTAGCCAATACAATTGGCATCACAACACTCATAAAAGATCATACAAATACGAAAAGGAATTTCTAAGAATATCTCACTCTTCATACAAAACATGACACGATTCAGCTTCCAGAAATCAATCCACGACTTCATACTATCATCCTTCCTCTCTCCGAATAAACAGAAGTACAACAACGACACACGACGAACGTTCCAAGCAATCCGAATAATTTTCGAGGTGAGTTTCATCAAACGGAGTATCTTCACAATCGCGAGGGATTAACGCACGCGTTTTCAAAACAAAGGTGATCATAAATGATTTCTAGGTTGGGAACCATGGTGTAGAATTTCAAGTTTCTCAAATTGCCAAAGATGACAAAAATAACATGACAGTTGTCAGCATCAAAATGCTCAGTCAACAAATCCCTATCCAGAATAATATCGAATCAAACATCTCCAATGTAAACAGATTTAGTAAAACGATAATCGTCTTCAAATATCTCCAGAATGCCTCGAACAAATCGGATGTTCATGATGGAAGGTCACAAGATTATCATAGAAATAGAATAGGTAAGGTCAAAATGAATCACGAAGAAGGAACCTTAATATGCTTATCAACAGCAAGGAAAAGCCATAGAATGTGTCGAACACATCGGATTCATACATATGTGAATTCTCTGAACGAATGAAAAGGCATCCAAATGAATGACAAACGAATCAAGAATCGAAATTCAAAAGAGAGTGGTAATCTCATAAAATGAAACCTATAAGGCGTTACTACAAGGTCTCCATACATTCTAACTTATGTTTCAGGTTCTGATAAATCTTCTAAATCTCCGGAATGAATGATCTTATAAGGGCTTAACTAAAAGCACAGGAAAAATCAGAGTGATACGGAAGCAAGATATCTAACCAATGTCTTATCATATAATCTACCCAATCCTCACCGGTCATAAATAAAGTTCTTAAGGGAGAAATCTAAAGTGAATCCTTCTAAGGTTATTCCATAAGCTCATAAAGTGCAAACCTAAGGGTCCAAATCTTCACAGGCCATAACTTATGTACTACAAGTCGCAGCCTGGGCTCTGATACCATAATTGTAACACCCCAACCCGACAAGGGTCAAAATGTCACATTATGGTGCCAAATCAGAACATACAACGCAAGCGGAAGACTTATAAACATAAAGTTACAAAGGTATTCTAAGGATACAAAAGAAATGCAAGCTCTATACAAGAAGAAATACAAATCCAAACAAAATCTAATAGAATCCAAGTCCACGTCTAATCCAGATGTAAATGGGCTTCTAATCAACGGGGTAGTCCACTAACGCTCCTATGCACTCTTCACCCAAACCCAGCTTCCAACCTAAAACCTGCCGCAGGAAAAGAAATGCGGTTGAGCTTAAAAAGCCCAGTGAATAGATATATAGCAAAACAAATAGTCGAAACGTATGTAAGTATAAGAAAAAGGAGATCATAAACTTCTGCTGAAAGGAATATCATTTGTCAAATGCATAAGAAATCAATGATCAACTGAACAAATATCATAAGTCAAAGAGGAACGAAGCATCATAGAGATATCAACGTAAGCATAATCATAAGAGAATAATGAGTACATATGAACAAAGGCGTGTCTACCAGAGCCACTCGAATAGACATATAGAAATATAGGAAAGCCACGAGCCGACCTACCAGAGCCACTCGAATAGGTCTCATACATACATACATACATAATCCATAATCACATATCAAAGGATACAGAGAGGGGAGACCTCTCGGTACCACATGGAGTAGCTAGCTCCCAAACGTGAAGGAGTATAGAGCACATACCCAGTTCACCATACATATAACCATATCATAACCATACATAAACATAAGTGCTAGGATGCATCCATACGCCCCCCATACATACATACTTAAACATACATGCACCCTGCTCGCAGGACAGGTATACACATATCATAAATGGCCAGGAGTACTCATAATCATAATCATATCATACAAAGTGGGGACGCCGTGGATCAATCACACCTCCACAGAAAGTGTCATGCCATCGGTGTCTCGATGACACGCCCATGGTACCTCCATGAGTAGTTAAAAACTCGGGCATAAGAAGGAACGAAACATACATACATACATATAATCATAGCAGCATATCCGAATCATAGCATAACATAATCATAATCAAAGGAGTATCAATGAATGTGGATCATATATCAAAGGAATCATATCAAGCATCATATCAAAGGAATCATAATGAATGAATCAAAGCATAAGGGATCATAGCAATGGCTTAGGGAATCATATCGAGATAACGAATCAATAATCAAGGATCAAGTCTTGAAAGTGAAAGCACCCTTACTGAAAAAGGGATAGAATATCTGTACCTTATCACAGCAAGCAAAATATCTCAAAAGCAAACGGAAACCGAAGCTACTCCCTCTTCACGAAACCTATACGAATTAATAATCACGTATTACCTATAAGCTCATTTTAATTAGATCACACATTTTAGGTTTCTTTCTATTTTTGAGACTTTTCATTTTTAGTAACTTTCCGTAATTAGTACTTTAGGGCAATATTCATTAATTAGCCAACTTAGGATTTACAAAAGATAATATGTCAACTTGAAGGTTTATTACAACAAATATCATAGTTTAGGGTCTTATATGTCATTTTAGCAAAGTATAGGGTTTAATGTGGAAATAATAATATTTAGGCTAAATTTGTTTTACTTGTAGCTTTTTACAAATACGTATATAGCATGCATATGCATGCTTACATAAAATTCTCCAAACTTAATATCTTAATTTATTTAGTACGCAAGACCATGCTTTACACCTTTTATTTTCTTTTCTTTACTCGTTCATAAGTGCAAACATCAAATGACCCCATCAAGTTTTATTTGGTCGCGAGCTACAAACAGACCTTGGTGACACTTATTCACATCGAGACATAAGACAGCAAACAAACACACTCTTGGTAGCATTTCCAGCGAGCAAACACAAGGACAAAACAAATATTACTCTCGGCAAACAACTCCAACGAAACCAGGACACTAGCGAGGCAAAACTAGGGCAAAAAGACATGTGGTGAGGCGATTTCAAAAGTGGTGTGAGGGGGTTTCAAATGAGGCAGCAACAACACGAACTAACACCGGTTTACCACGACCATAGTAACATGTTTAACAGGTTTTAGACACGCCCATACGTCACCCAAACAGCGCACATACCACCAGTTTTAACGAGCCATAAAAGATCTTAGGCGAGGCAGGTTTTAGTGCTCTCTTATGGTTTTATAGAGATCGACATAGGGCTGGAATAAATGACACCAAACAGCCCACAAAAACGACATCAAAGACAATAACATAGGCGTATATCTTTGTTACTTATGTGACTTATAATAACGATTAGGTAACTAAAACTTGTTCATGTGTGTCGCATAAGTAAATGACAAAAGAACTCACGGGTACCTTAGTGATGCTGAGACAAAGGAGACTAAAGAGAGTAAGTTACACGGATTGATAGTACACCAAGGCTGGAACAAAGTCAACACCAACTTGCTATCACTTCCTCTTGATCTTGGCAGCAAATGAATGAGTTTTTGTGTTTTGTTTCCTGGTTGTTTTGGACTCGGTGAAAGAAGAGAATGAAGAGAACAATATACGGTTTAAGGAGAATGGAAATAATTGTATTAACAAAATAGGAAAACCGTGTATGAATATAGGTTTGTCGTGTGCATGGATATGGCAACTAGTATCTTCTACGTTAAGAATAATATTTGATGTTATCCTTATCTTATCAAACCAACGAACCAAAGTGAGTAGAGCTAGGAAAGTCGGTTCTCACACTTTTAGGATACAACTAGAACGTATGTATCTCTTGAAAAAAAAATCACAGGTCGTTTATATTAAGACTTAGGATAGGATTATTATAATTTAATTACACTTGTATTTTGTATCTTATTTTTTTTTATATTTTATAGTTTTATTTATCGTTAAACTTTAGGTTAAATTCAAATGGTTAAATATATAAATAAATAAAAACGTATCCCAGATTTTCGGGTCTTACATAAATGACCCCCTAAAAGCGGTACACTTTTCGCTTCATCAAATACCCTTACACTTGAGATTTGCTTTTCCTCAAGTAAATGCGCTTTTATTCCAATCAAAATATGAGCTAGGGGTCATTTAACACGAATATAAAAGTAATTACAACAAATAGTCAATCAACCCTAGTCATAATAAGCACGGAAATCATACACTAGCACCTCACAAATAGTGTTTGGATACTCTCATCTCTCGGGTGTTATAAACCTATATAACTAGATGGAAATGGAAGAAATATCACTCACTACCTGTCATAGCAAATAGATTACCATAGGCTTGGGAAATGATCAAAAACCTCCTCCACTATGCGTAAGCACCTAAGATAAACTATCAAAGAGGGCTTTACAAGGGTTGTAACGTTAGGTGTAGGGATATGATAACACGGTTTGGTTGGAAATAAAGGGTATTTTTAGTGGTGGCGAGCTAATTATCTTGATCAAATACATGCACAATGTGGCGTTGTTAAGCCAAGACTCGACTCGACTTAAGCTAAAAAAAAATAACAACAACATAAATAAAGATAAAATGAAACGGGATGGTAGTCCGTATGTTTTTTTCTACTTTTCTTTCTCCAATTTTTTTCGTTTTTCTTGTTTTTTTGATTTTTTTTTTTTTTTTTTCATACATCTTGACGTACCATCCCGAAAATAATACATCATAGGGGCCTCGGTTCTCCCCTTCACACTTGAAATTTTAACATAACTTTAACTCGAATTAAGATAATTGAAAAACTTGGAGTACTTTAAAATATTAACGCACATATGGGGGTAATAATCGAATTCTTCCCCATTACTCCATTACATTAGTACTTTACCCATGAGTCCCAATCGTCCCAAAGCAATATGTACAAGGATATGACTCTACTTAGCAACCATGTAAGTAATAAGATAATTAACTAAGGGTTTAACAAATGTTGTCACAATAATGCACTAAAGATGAGTGCATACAAGGTAGGCTAAGGCGATTTGGATGTATATTTGGGTGGATTGTAAACAAATTCTTCCATTAAGTATAATGCTTAAAGTTAGAAACGAAAAGATAGGCTCAGAGGGGTGTACTAGGGGTATCGTGTACTAAAAATGAGTACAATATCATAAAATCATAAACTAGTTGGAGTTGGCAACGTTGGTTAGCATGGACACAGAATTTGAAATGGATACCTAAAATCATAAACGTGTGTTTATCTAACCCAACGGAACCCACAATTTCTTTGGGTTCCACCCTTACACCTGTTCCATCTTTGTCTCCTTCGTGTGATGCAGGTGGTACAATTTGTTCTTTGGATTGTTGATAGTGGATGTTCCCGACACATGACAGGAAATCTCAAACTGTTAAGAAACTTTGTTTCAAAGTTCATCGGCACTGTCAGGTTCGGGAATGATCATTTCACTGCAATTATGGGATATGGAGATTATGTCAGTGGTAACATCGAAATTAGTCATGTGTATTATGTCGAAGGCCTTGGTCACAATCTGTTCTCAGTCGGTCAATTCTGTGATGGGGATTTGGAAGTAGCATTCAGAGAGAAAACTTGCTTCGTTCGCGACTTACAAGGAAATGATCTTATGTCCGGCACTCGTGGAAACAGTCTTTATACAATCTCTTTGTCAGACATGATCGCTTCTTCTCCTATATGTCTTCTTTCAAAGGCAACTTCGACAAAATCATGGTTATGGCACAAGCGTATGTCTCATCTCAACTTCAAAACCATGACAGATCTTGCTCGTCACAAACTAGTTGAAGGCCTTCCTCGTTCCAGATATTCAAAAGATCACTTATGTCCCGCTTGTGAACAAGGAAAGAGCAAACGTGCCCACTTCAGCTCTAAGACTGAACCAAGTTCTAGGCATGTTCTTCATCTACTTCATATAGATTTGTGTGGCCCCATGCGTGTTCAAACAATTAATGGCAAAAGGTACATATTAGTAATTGTTGATGACTACTCTAAATGGACTTGGGTCTACTTCCTTCGAAGCAAAGATCAAGCTCCTTCCATGATCATCACCTTTCTCACCAAAATTCAGGTTCAACTTCGAAACATAGTCAGAACAGACAATGGAACTGAATTTAAGATCAAACTATTCGTGAGTATTTTGAGAAAGTAGGTATTGAACATCAAACGTCTATTGCTAGAAGTCCATAACAGAATGGTGTTGTCGAAAGACGCAACAGAACGCTAGTGGAAGCTGCAAGAACGATGCTCATCAATGCTCAATTACCAGATTACTTATGGGCTGAAGCTGTTTCAACCGCATGTTATACTCAAAATCGTTGTATGATAACAAGACGCCACACCAAAACTCCTTATGAGATTGTTTACAAACAAAAACCAAATGTTCAACACTTTCATGTGTTCGGAGCTCTTTGCTATCCGCATAATGATCGTGATGATTTTGGGAAGCTCAAAGCTAAAGCTGACATAGGTATCTTCATTGGCTACTGTGAAAATTCAAAAGGCTTTCGGATCTATAATCGTCGCACAAGGGAAATTCAAGAGACTATTCACGCTAATTTCGATAACCTTTCCACTATGGCCTCTGAGCACAACAGCTTAGGACCCGCAACTAACCGTCTTAACTTCCCAGAGTCTTCAACTGCACCACTGTCACCAACCCGCAAAGAATTTGAAACCGTGTTCGCACCACTGTTTGATGACACATTTGAACAAAGTGCACCAGCTGTATCCACTAGTTTCGCTGCTCAACCTGATCATATTCCAATACCTGATACAACTGCTCCTACAACTACTACCATAGAAACCAGTGCACCTTGTAATGAGTTCGTCAACCCGTTTGCTGAACAAACCGATTCCAATAAAGACAATGCAGCTGAAGATCTGAACCAACAACAAGTACCCGAACCTGCAAATTTTGATCCAAATGCGCTTTTCAATCCGTTTGCTCCGACTCCAAACCTTGAAGACATTGCAGAGTCGTCAACACGCAATTTGGAATCAGTCAATATGCAGCAGTTTCATAACCCTCATCCTTCAACGCATCAGTGGACTAAAGATCATCCATTAATCAACATCATTGGACATCCCTCAGCTCCAGTTATGACAAGACACCGACTTCACTCCGATGCTGAACATTGCATTTATGCACTCACAGTTTGTCAAGATGAACCCAAAAACATTAAAGAAGCACTCACTTATGACAACTGGATTGAATCAATGCAAGAGGAATACGACCAATTCAAATGCCTTGAAGTGTGGGAATTAGTTGAATGACCAGATGGAGTGTACGTCATTGGGCTGAAATGGATTTGGAAAAACAATTGGACGCAGATGGCACAGTTATTCGTAACAAATCCCGATTGGTTGCTAAAGGATATTTTCAGGAAGAAGGAATTGATTTTGAGGAATCTTTTGCACCTGTGGCTAGACTAGAAGCTGTTCGCATCTTTCTTGCATATGCTGCTCACAAAAACATGGTCGTCTATCAAATGGATGTGAAAACAGCATTTCTGAACGGCGAATTACGTGAAGAAGTCTATGTTAGTCAGCCGGAAGGATTCGTCTACCCAGAGCATCCTAATCATGTCTACAGACTTAAGAAATCTCTCTATGGTCTCAAACAAGCCCCAAGGGCATGGTACAATAAACTTACTGCTTTCTTGCTTGCTAATGATTTTACCAAAGGCTTGATAGATCCAACTTTGTTTATCCAAAAACACGGGGAAGACGTTTTAATTGTGCAAATATACGTTGATGACATTATTTTTGCTTCGACACATAAAAAGTATTCAAACGCTTTTGCAAAATTAATGAAACAAAATTTTGAAATGTCTATGATGGGTGAACGTACATTCTTTTTAGGANACCAAAAACTTTTGTAAATAATTATTCAAAAAACAAAATACAAAAATATAAAATCAGAAAAACTCAAAAAGATTTTTCTTTTCATTATTTTCCTTTTCTAGTTTAAAAATTCACGACTTCAAGATATGTTGTCCAAACCATTTTCATAATATTCTCGTAAACATATCTTGAGGTGGAGAAACTTGTCGCATTCTTGTGAATTTTATCTTTCATTTATTTTCTTCATCAATAACTATCATCTTTTCCAATTAACTCTCGAGCCAAAAAAAACTTTTGTCAAACCGTCATCAATTTATGGTATTGGTTCGAGGGGGAGTTTCGTCACTAATACTCTTAGAATCTTTTACTTGGAATCGATAAATCATGAAGTTAGAACCAAAGGGACTGTAATTGCCAAAACTGCCTTAAGTTTGGTTTTTAATCAAGTACAAGGGCCAAAACTGCCAATTCTCTTATTTATCACCTATACATACATGTCTTAAACCATTTCCATTTTATAAAAATCTAAAAACCCTCCTATACGCTACCAAAAAATTCTCCACGACCCACAAACCTTGTTTTTGTGATTTCTCATTGATTGTAAGTACCTTTTATCGTCGACATTGCGTTTTCTATTACAATTTATCAGTGGATTTTGTTTGGTGGGTTTAATCTTTTAAGGTTCATGGGTTCGAATTGGGTTTTTCGAATGAGTGATGTTTTAGGACAATTAGAGTTCATAAGCCGTGTTGGTAGGTCTAAATATGTATGGTTTCACATTTAATTCGGCCACTAATCCATCAGTTTTGCGTAAATTGGTCTAAAATTGGTCTTAGGGCTCGTATGGGTGGCTGGGGTTATTTGGTTAAGTGTTTCTGTGCTTTGATTGTTTAGAGTTGCTTGTTTATGCTATCTTTGCTTGCTCCCAAAGTTCCTAACTCATTGCTTAACTTCTCCTAATTCTTGATTTAATTCGAGTCAATGTTTTTGATATTAAGGGAAATATGTTAGGCTTAGATGATATATAGGATTGGATTAAGCTTGAAGACGCCATTTCACAACAAACTTTAGCATGCCCTTTACCCAAATCACTCTGAAATTTTTTTTGACCTAATCTGAGGATTATCGAGTATCATGATGAACTTATCGAGTATGCGACACTGGCTATTGAGTATCAGTGGAACTTATCGAATATGTAGGTTCTTTATCGAGTAAGTTTTCAAGTTTCACTTATTCGAAGCATAAAGACAATATTACATCGAGTATGAAATTTTAAAATTCATACTCGACAAATATTGTGTCTATCCTTCGAGTAAGTCAATCTTGACTCCTTATCGAGTATGAGATTATCTTATCGAGTATGATTGCACTCTTATGTTATCGAGTATGCTTCTATGATTATCGAGTATGACTGCTTTTTTACCTTATCGAGTATGCTTATATGATTATCGAGTATGACTGCTTTTTTGCCTTATCGAGTATGCTTATATGATTATCGAGTATGACTGCTTTTTTGCCTTATCGAGTATGCTTATATGATTATCGAGTATGGCTGCTTTTTTGCCTTATCGAGTATGCTTATATGATTATCGAGTATGGAATAATTGTATCGAGTTTGGTCCATGTAACTTTATTGAACATACATTTTTGGTGACTGATCTCCGAGTAAGGAGTGGACATTAAGAACCATCGAGTATGGGTTCTTCTTTTATAACTTTTATGAAAAGAAACTCTGCCCAAATTTTCCAAATTCTATCAAGTATGGATTTTATAAAAGTTATCGAGTTTGTGTGAATCTGTCGTGTATGATGCTAAGTGATTGATTGAGTTTGACTTATGATGGCATTGTCTAAATATGATTAAGGTGTTGTATGTTTTCTACTTTTGTGTAATCCTTGTTTGTTGTGCACGCTTATACTTCTCTTTATTCTTGGTCACAACTAATCTTGTTAAAAGATGACAACTTGGTAACTGGAATTAACACTAACGATAAACATCACTATATTGTGTTCGTTGGCTGTTTTGATGCATTTCAGGTACCATAATGTCTCAAGGAACCACTCCTAGGCACGAGCTAATTCAAGGAGATGAAAGGAACATCGGAAAGTCAAATCTGAAAGTTGATCTAGGGAAACTTCCATGTCATCCAACGTGTCAAATCATTGTGGAAATTCTACAACATCACTACATACGACAACTGCTCACCTGTTCATGCTCCGTTCCTGAGGTTTATTTGACACAGTTCTGGAAATCTATTGATGTAAGCAAGGATGGCAAAACAATGGGGATTCGACTTGATCACAAAGACATTCAGTTTAATGTCGGAACTCTACGCTCAGTTCTTGGTTTACCAGCTGAAGGGTCCAGAAACTTCAAGAAGTTTACTCCACGTCCCTCGTTATCAGAGATTATCAGATTACTACGGGAACTTGGGTATGATGAATCCAAAACCAAACTCACCGTCCTATCATCTATCGACAGAAAGTATATTCCACAACCATGGCTCACTCTTTACTCCATCCTCACCAACTGTGTAACCGGCAAAGGAACCGGATACGAACACCCAACATTGGAACTGATGCAATTTTACTGGGGAGTTGTCAAAATGGCTCCTATTGACTTTGCTCAGATTATTTGGGAAGACATGACTAATCAAGCCCGACAGTTCAAAAACTCATCAACAAGGAATATTCCTTTTCTCCGGTTCACCAAGTCTCTCATTGGATACTTCATGCATAAGTATTCAGAGATTGACTCAAGAAGGGAAGATAAGGAACACACACCGGCTATGGATCTCATGTACACCTCAGCCAGAATCCACAAAACAAGTACCACAAAATAAGGCATGAGAATTCCTGACATTCTTTTATCAGATGTTGTTCATAACACTAATGCCTATGAAGTCTATGATAATGCTCAAAAGAATGACTCAGTCGGGTTAAGTTCCACAAAATCCAAAGCAGTTGCTAAGATTACTGAAAAGACTTTCAAGGCTACCAAGTTTAGATCAACGAAAGTTACTCGTCAACCGACAAGGAAACTCACCATTCGTGATGAACCGATTGAGAAGGATACAGAAGAAACAACTGTTAAACGGGCAAAAGATACTAGAGGCAAGGGCAAACAACCTCAAGAGGAAGAAGCTGGAACTCCACCTTTGTCCAAATCTAAAAAAGACGAACAAATGCAATTTGTCCTACAAGAAAGTAAACACACAGAAGAGGAAAGGTTAGCCAAGTTAAGAAAGAAAGGTGAAGGGTCTGGCTCCAGAATAGTCGAAAAAGAAGTTCAGTCATCTGAGGAGGCAGAAGAAGATAAGTTTGAGGAAACTGATTCTCAAACACTCTCAGATACTGATACTGATCTTGAAAAGGTGAATTCAGATGATTCAGGCAACTCCGATAAGAGTGAAGCATCCTCAAGTTCAGAAAAACAGCCTACTGACGAAGAAGAACAGAACAGTGACAAAGATAGGGAAGTTAGTGAAGCTGTCGCTGAAGAATCTGAAGGAGAAACAGAAAGTAGTGATGAAAGAATAAGAGTAATAAGTGATGAAGAAAAGAAAGATGATGAAGAATCTGACAATGAAGCAAGTGATAATGAAACTGGGAATGATGATGATGATCAGACAAAAGAACAAGAAACGGATGACACAACCATTGACATCACCGGAAGTCATGAGATTGTTCCATTTACTGCTCCACTTCAACAACCTCAAGTAACCTCATCTCAGGATCAACCTTCAATGACTCAACCACTTCCACCTCAGACAACCCAAGATCCACAAGAAACTGCTCATCCCAGTCTGCTAAGATCATTACAACAACAAATGAAGAAGTTACAAGGGCAGATCTCAGTACAACAGAAAGACCTTGAACAATTCAAAGTCTACAACATTGATGCAGCAGTGGCAGACAGAGTTAAGAATAGATTACCAGGAGAAGTTCGAAAATATGTTCGTGAACAACTTCCAGCAACCGTGGAACAATACGTCAAAGATAATCTGGAAAGGGTCGTAACACAAAAGTTTCAAACAACTCCGATAACCGTTCAGACTCTACCTTCTACACCTTCTGCTAGTGATCTTAAGGGAAAGCTGTTGGAAGCAATCATAGATGATCCAGATGAGGAAGACCTTCGAAAAGCACTGCTTAAGTCAATCAAAAGGGCTGAAAAGAAAGGTGAGGCTTGCAAGAAGACTAAGTCTACAAAGAGACGCCATGACGATCCAGATGATCAACAACAACAACAAGGCAAACGCAAAAGAATGCATGGCTCCACTACTAGACCTCAAAGAGCAGGAACAAGTACTCATGCTACTGATGAAGTCCCGACACATTCAGCAGCTGATGTTCAAATGGAAGAAGCTGAGGAATTGGATGCTCCAGATCCAGGATATGAAATCCCACAGGAGATACCTGCCGACATCACAGAACCACCTACAGAAGCTCCAGTCATACCACCTCCGGAGTGGATTGACACCTCTGCTCCAACTTACAATTGGTTCGATGAAATGGTCGATGCTCACCCTGATGTTCCTGAATCAGAAGTACCGATAGAAGGTTCTATAATAGGTTTCACCAAACGAATCAAGAAGATTATGAAAACCCAGAAACTTCTACTTTCTGATTTAGTGGAGATTCGAAAAGCAGGGTTCACAGAATACAAGACATGCACCACATCTGAACTAGAATTTGAATACAACATTGAAGAATGTGCACGTGCTCTGTCAGAAAACATCACTTGGGAAAAGAGGCCTTCATGGGATAGAATCTATCCTGGAAATGATCCTGACTTTACATTTCAAGACTTCTCCCAACCTTTACCCCTCATTGGTCCTCCCAACAATCCTAAGATCCCGAAAGAGTATTTCTTCAACAACGATCTCTTGTATCTCATTCATGGCAACACCGATCCAGCACACCGGTATGCTACATCTCTCTCCAAGTTCAAGGCCGCATCATACCTTCTTGATAATCTTGAAGACCAAATGAAGGGTTTGCACTCATCATCGGTCTCTAAGTACAATGTTGAAGCAGCTATGGGAATTCTTCACTGGCAAAAATTGCGCAGATGGTTTTACAAATGGAAGTTAACGTTCAAATCAAAAGGCAAGCCGTACACAAACCACCGAATTCTTGGCATCACAGATATTCCTGAAACTGAAAAGAGATTTGGTTACAACTTTCTCGACAAAATTGTGGTCAGACGAAGTGATGACAAAGAGTATTCATTCAGTGAAGCTGACTATCATCGATTGAATCCTAATGACATCGAAGATATGTATGTTCTTAAGGTTCAAGGCAAAGTTCAAAATCTACACGGCAGCCTTCAGTATGACGTCATCAACTCACTTCTAATCTTTGCTCGTCAACGCATCATCCTGGCAAGGGTTGAAGATGCACAATTAGGATTTGAAAGTTATCAAACCTCTCTCAACTTCACCGCCCCACAAACAAACATTCACTTAGGTATGAAGCCCTGCACGTTCATCAGAAAACCATTTGGAGTTATCTTCGCCAAAGGAGAAGCTAAGAGATTCATGAGATATGATGAGACTCACAAGTTCGGGGATCAGACTATCAAGTTGGCCAGAATTCAGCTGGAACAAAGACTGAAGAGTTATGATCAAGGAAACAAAAGGGATTGGATAAGGAATGATGTACGAGAAGCTCTAAAGTTCATGGATAGGATCGACCAACGTTTGAAGTTCAGAAATCACATTCGTACATTGAAAAGCTTGGTTGGAGGAAGAGCACCTATTCCAAACATCCTCACTTACCGTCGTCCTGATGAACCGTTACTCTGATTGATCATCCTTTGGTACATCATTATCTATTATTTTTTCATTATCACATTTTAATATAATATTATTATGGCTTGTGCACACATAACAGTGTACAACCCGCACTTGTAAAGAAAGGACCCTGAGGTACGCATCAGTGCCTCAATCCTAATATAAGGAGGGAAAGCTTCTTACTTTTGAGTAGAATTAATCCACATTTTCAAAAAAATTCACAATTCTGCTCAAAAGAACAAGTATTCCCTCTCATATTTAAAATCTCAAAAAGTTTGTTCACTATTTGAGGGGGAGTACTTGAAAGACCTTTGTTCTAAAGTAAAAGTTCTCGTTGGATTCTCCCCATAAAACTCAAAAGGCATATTTTAATCAAACATTTCTCAAAAACAACATTTGATATGCTATTTTTGAGGGGGAGAAAAAGGAAAAGTGGTTAAAATATGATGGAAAAGTTGTATCTCGTGAGAGCTCGACTCAGATCTAACCCTCGAATTGACGAAACATCAAAAGTTAGTAAATCGAAAGGACTTGTCCTGGTCGGGTAATAATTTCAAGCTAGTCTAACTAGTGATGTAAGCGTGTCTCGAAGAGGACTTGTCCAAGTAGAGTGTACCGGTTCGAGAAATTCTTAGTAAATAAGTACTTTGACAGGTCTAACTTCCTTACTTAGGAATGTTAACAACTTCAAGTTAGTTATTAGGGCTAGTTATCACCTAGAAGCTGATAATGGATCCCTTTAACTAAGCAACGTAAACGTGTCCCTCGGGTACAAGTTTATTAAGTATGGATCAATTCAAAAAGTGCTTACTCCTCCCGCATGTGAAAATTTATGAATTAATAAATGAGCACATGTGAAGGGGGAGTATTTCTTTAATGAAATCAAAACCCTCAAAGTGTTAACAAAATTTTTTATTCACAAACACTTTGAGGAGAATTTCAATCATTTGGTTCTAATGGCAACAATAGGATAGTCGAGGAGATATAAGGTTGACTAAGGTTAGGGAAAACCGTCCTATGATCCGCCAGAGCCGGAGGGATCTACCCAGGGACAACACCAATAGATAGAATTAGAAGTCCTTAGGTATGAAATGATAAAAGGAGTAATGAATGAAAGGGAAAGAAAGGGTTGAAGAATTCAAAAGAAAAGTAAAGAAAAGGGTGAAAAGAAATAGCCCTCCATTTGATCAACCTTAGGGCAGACACCGGGTTCAATTCATCTACTACTGGTTGTTGCTAAGACAACACCGGTATTGAAGAACAAAGTCATCATGGACCCAGTGACGCACTGCACTAAAACCTTCTAGCCACTCAAGTATCTCTCAAAAGGTGCTTGTTTCATTCTCACGGGGAACTGGTGTAATCTATCAACCTTCTCTTAGAGATAGTTGATATTGAAAAGGAGGCCCTCTGCTCCATGCCTCCGCATAGGAAACCAAATGTGCACTTATCGAGTCTTGAGCCCCGAGATTCATCATAAGATCTCACAGAAACACTGAATATTTCCACAACTGGTTGTACCACATTAAGGACACCAGTTGTAAACTTTAGAATCCTATGCAGATCTTAGCAATCTGCCGAGAATGTTTATGAGAGGAATTACTTGTGTATTTCTCAATGATTGAACGGAAATCCTGCCAGGGTCAACATCAAACAGCCCTGACAGCAGACCACTTCGGTAACTCCTTTTGGGTTACGCTTAGTGTTCGCGGTGGTCTCAACGTAGTCTACAGTCGTAGGGTGATCTCCAGCGACTCACCTAATCGTGGATGTACTTTTGTATGTCCGTGTAAGCTCAATCGGGAGTATCCGATTAGGAACGGCCTTGGTAAGGGTTAGAGAGAGTTTTCACACTATGCTGATAACAATCTCTAATTCCGAACTTGTAAGTACCGGTTGTTTATTACTAACAAAATTTCATGCAGGTACAACCACCATCGTGACACGGNGTCTACAGTCGTAGGGTGATCTCCAGCGACTCACCTAATCGTGGATGTACTTTTGTATGTCCGTGTAAGCTCAATCGGGAGTATCCGATTAGGAACGGCCTTGGTAAGGGTTAGAGAGAGTTTTCACACTATGCTGATAACAATCTCTAATTCCGAACTTGTAAGTACCGGTTGTTTATTACTAACAAAATTTCATGCAGGTACAACCACCATCGTGACACGGGTTCCACATGCTCATACATACATCTCAAAGTCCACAAAAGGTTCTCACTAAAGATCGATGCATAAAAGTCTAAGAATGATTCTATGTCAAAATGAATCCATACAGTTGAATGACAAAGATCTGAAGTTATGAGATGAAAGCAACGTCAAAGATATATGAGCATGTTGGAAAGGCGGTAATCCATCAGAGGCAAAGGAGTGACTAAAGGCAGATACTTACATCATTGAATCACATCAACAACGATGAACAAAGAATCACTATTCATCTAATCATTTTTTGAAGACGTCTAGAGCTATGAATGTCAAAGATGAAAGACAAAGATGATGACGTCACGCAACCTTTGATGACCGACCCTTAGGGGGAGATTGTTAGGAACACGTTTTATTAATATTAAGTCTCAGTCATTAAGTTTTGTAATAGGTTGCTTTAGAATATTGTTTAGTTAAGTTTTATTAATGTTTACATAAGTTTAGTTTATGTTTACATGTTTTGATAAAGTCTAAGGGGCAATATTAACAATAGTGGAAACTCATGTAAACCCCTAGACACTATAAATAGTGATGTAAACCCTCCAAGGAGGGTGTTGGTTCTCTTAGGAATATCAAAGTTCATTTCATTTCATTTTCAAGAGTTCCTTCCACTTTCTCTCTCTATTCTCTTTCTCTCTCTAAAGATTATATGTTTTAAAATGGTGACCTAACAGCTAAGGTGTGGGAGAATTACTTGACCAATGAAGTCAATGTAATTATAATACGGGTGTAAAACATGGGTTATCCTAATGCCTCTTATCATGTAGTAAATCTAACTACACGAATGTAGTCTCACTTGTGGATTTGAGATGGTCCTAACGCAAGTTCTAGAATCTATAGGCTACCGGTACACACACAAGCATAAAAAATGAATGCTTTTCCTAACAATTCTAGGGGCGAACCTCACATATTTGGGGGAAATTTTTTTTAAGTGGTACGGTTTTTGTACTAGTCATACAATTATCTATCCATGAGACGCTTATTATTCCTAAAGTATCACTTCTAAATGTTGTAAAAAAATTTAAATTTGCGCTAAAATTGCCCTAACCAATGTTTCTCTCGGTTTTATTACACAATTACCATTAGAAAAAACAAAATCAAGCGTAATTGCATTTTCTAAGGCGCTTTCATTTACCCCCTTTACACTTAAACCGAACATTGTCCCCAATGTTCACATAAAAGATGTAAAAGTAGAGAAAGAAAGAATGAAATACTCCCCTGATTCGTTTGATGTGGATCATGTGGTAACATGGTTAGATCTTCTTCCAAGATGATGTAAATGCTCCAAGATCAAAGCGACTCCAAAAGCTTGATGTCATGAACTTGATTCCATGTTCATCTTCTTGTCCAAAATAACCTGTTAAACCTGTGTAAACAAACTAGGCAAACCTCGTGTAAAATCAGCGGCAAAATCTATATAAGGATATAATGCTTGTGGAATGAAAGTTTTGCAGATTCCTGGAATTAGAGGTGCAGTAATTTTTATAATCCGGCAGAAAAACTAAATTTTAAAACGTTTTCTGAAATTCAAAGGCTGATGCCGTCAGAATTGATCTGACAGAATTCTTATGTTTAGTTTCCGAAAAATTTCTGGAAAAACAAATACCTTAGCTCCTGGAATCCTGCAAAATTTCATCATGACTCGATACAAGCATTTGACTCTAACAAGTACGAATATGTATTTTTATTTTATATCATTACAATTCATGTTCCAATTCGTTCTTATAAACAAATTTAGATTTCCGTTACACTTATCTTTTGCAAAATACCTTTATATGTAGTTAAGACGAGGTT
>LBNU01039285.1:0-38483 GCA_014162995.1 Artemisia annua
GCTTCCTTGGGCACACTTCACTGGCCCGAAATGAGACGATGGTTTCACAAATGGAAACTGGCAACTGACAAGACCAAAGGATCCGTGTATCGTGAAGACAGAATTCTTGCCATCACCGACATTCCTCAAACAGACAAAAGATACGGCTACAACTTCCTTGAAAAGATTGTGGTACGTAGAAGTGATGATAAGTTGCATTCCTTTAGCGAAGCTGACTTCCAAAAGTTGAACCCCAATGACATTAAGGACATGTACGTTCTCAAACATCAAGGAAGAGTCCAGAATCTGCCAGGAAGCCTTCAGTACGACTTCATCAACTCCTTGCTTCTCTTTGTTCGTCACAGAATCATCAAAGCAAGAGTTGAAGACGTACAATTGGGAGCCGAAAGTTACCAACCAGGTCTCAACCTCACAGAACCAGAAGATAAGTGTCCTGGAATACATGAGATGCGGTCTTATACCTTCAACAACAAACCGTTCGGGGTCGCATTTCCTTCACAAGGACGAATATACTTCATGAGGTATGAAGAGACAATGAAATTTGGGGATGAAACACTAAGGAAGGTCTTAGCTGGTCTTCAAGATAAGTTGGAGAAGCACAACCAAGGGATGAACGTAGGCTAGAAGAAACAGGACGCTCGTGAAGCTCAGAAATTCATCGCCGTCATCAGACAACGATTGAAGATGAGGCATCACGTTCGAACTCTTGAAAGCTTGATTGGAGCGCGGGAGGCTATTCCAAACATCCAAACATACCGCCGTCCTGATCAGCCTCCATTGTGAATCATCATTGGGTACAATTAATTTTAACATCATTTTACTTTCATTTTTTCACAATTCACTCATTATGGTTTGTGCACACATAACAGTGTACAACCCGAACTTGTATAGAAAGGACCCTGAGGTACGCTTCAGTGCCTCAATCCTAATATAAGGAGCGAAGGCTTCTTACTTTTGAGTAGAATTAATCAAACTTTCAAGATTTTTCATAATTCTGCTCAAAAGAACAAGTATTCCCTCGAAATTTCAAAATTTCAAAACACAATGCAACATTTGAGGGGGAGTACTTGAAATACATCTTTGCTAAATCAATCAAATTGTTCTTGTTCCATTCTCCCCATAAGGGTCAAAAAGGCATATTTTAATCAAACGTTTTCCAAAAATAACATTTGATATGCTATTTTTGAGGGGGAGAAAAGTTAAAAAGTGATCAAAATATGGTTGAAGCCAAAGAATCTCATTGAGCTCGACTCAGATATCACCCAAGAATTGACGGTACAACAAATGTTAGTAATCGAAAGGACTTGTCCGATAAGGACTTGTCTGAATAGATTGTACCATTTTTCGAGAAACTCTTAGTAGATAAGTACCATGACGGGTCTAACTTCCTCTTTGAGGAATGTTAACAACATCAAGTTAGTTATTAGGGCTAGTTATCACCTAAAAGCTGATAATGGATCCCTTTAACTAAGCAACGTAAACGTGTCCCTCGGGTACAAGTCTACTAAGAGCAGATCAATTCTAAAAGTGCCCACTCTACCCTGCATGTGCAAATTTATCTTAAACAATATCGAGCACATGTGAAGGGGGAGTATTTCTGAAAAAGTAAAACTCTCGAGGTGTTAACCAAATGTGTTTTATATTCATAAAACACTTCGAGAGATTTTCAGCAAATGGTTTCATGGCGACATGGAGTTATAAGGTGATTAAGGATAGGAAAATGTCCTATGATCCGCCAGAGCCGGAGGGATCTACCCAAGGACAACTCCCATAGTCTAGAAATAGAAGTCCTTAGGTATGATACAAAAGAAGGGGTATGAATGAAAGGGAAAGAAGGGGTTGAAGAATGAAAAAGAAATGAAAAGAAAAGGGTGAAAAGAAATGAGCCCTCCATATATTCAACCTTAGGGCAGACACCGGGTACACCTCATCTGCTACTGATTGTTACAAAAGTAACATCGGTATTGAAGATAAGACGTCATGGACCCAGTGACGCAATGCACTAAACCTTCTAGCCACTCAGGTATCTCTCAAAAGATACTTGTTTCATTCTCACGGGGAACCGGTATAATCTATCGACCTTCTCTTAGAGTTGGTTGATATTGAAACAGGAGACCCTGCCCCAATCTCCGCATAGGAAACCATAGGTGCACTAATCGAGTCTAGAGCCTCGAGATTCATCAAAGATCTCTTAGGAACACTTAGTTTTCTTACACTGGTTGTTCTACATCAATGGACACCAGTTGTAAATTATCGAGTCCTTCGCAGATCTTAGCAATCTGCCGAGAACGTTTATGAGAGGAATCACTTAGGTGTTTTCTCAATGATTGAACGGAAATCCTGCCAGGGTCAACATCAAACAGCCCTGACAGCAGGTCACTTCGGTAACTCCTTGTGGGTTACGCTTAGTGTGTTCGGTGACGTTCCATGTGCATTCTACAGTCGCGGGGTGATCTCCAGCGGCTCACCTAATCGTTGGTGTACGTATGTATGTCAGTGTAAGCCCTCTCGGATGCATCCGATTAGGAACGGCCTTGGCTAGGATTAGAAGGAGTCTTCACACTATGCTGTTGACGAATTCTAACTCCAAACCTGTAAGTGCCGGACGGTCTACAGTCGTAGGGTGATCTCGTACGACTCACCTAATCGTTGGGGTACTCCGGTACTTTCTGAGTTAGCTCCTTCGGGGGCATCCGATTAGGAACGGCCATGGTGAGGGGCAAAAGGAGTAACCACACTGCGAGGGTGAAAAATTCTGTTTCTCACTTGTAAGTGCCGGTTGTTTATCACTAACCATTTTCTTGCAGGAACTTCACCACCAACACCTGATTCCACATGCTCATACTTACGTCAAAGACTTCCCGAAAGATCAAAGTTTCTCTAAGTTAATGAAAGATTCAACGTCAACGGAATCTACAAAGTCTTAAGACAAAGATCTTATTTAATGATCGGGAATTACTTGAGTACAAGTCATAAAAGTTCAAAGACGTATGAGCATGTTGGAATGGCGTACCATCAAGTTGAGTCGAAGGAGTGACCAAAGGCAGATTACTACATCATATGCATCACTTCAACAACAAGGAACAAGGATTGAAGAGCAAAGAATTTTTGTCTAAACTAACCGATTATGAGACGTCAAGCAATTGCCAAAGTTCAAGATTAAGAAGATGACGTCACGCAACCACTCACCATTGATGACCGACCCTTAGGGGGAGATTGTTAGGAACACGTTTCACGTTATGAAAAGTGTCGGTCATTATATTTGTAATAGGTTGCTTATTAGACTTATTATGTTTACATTTTATCTTTCATGTTAAGTAAGTTTATGATGTAATGTCACATTGTGTGGAAGTCCAAGGGCCAAGTATGTAATAGTGCTAGAATGATATAGAAACCCTTGGACTCCTCTATATATATGTGTAAGCCTTGCTTAAGGCTTGTTGGTTCTCATTTGTATTTCAAGTTCATCATATCAAATATATCAAGAGTTCCTTCCAAACACTTGTCTCTTCTTCTTCTTTATTCTTGGTTAATAATTCTATGGCTGTTTATGTTACAACATGGTGACCTAACAATATGGGTTTGAGCCGAGAGCTAGGGTAGAAGGAGTATTGTTGATATTTGACATGTTGTTGGTGCTGAAGCGAGACCCCTGGTGGTCATTTTGGTTCACGATGAGTGACGGGGTAGACAAGCCGAAGACCCCGAAGGTCTCGGCAGCTTATTGATGTTGTGTTTGTTAAAAGTAGTTGTTGATGTTGCTTGTGGTAACAAGGGGATTAGGCCGAGACCCTTAAGGTCTCGGCAAGGGATTGTTGAAGTTGTTGGTTGTTGTTATTTGGTATTGTTCGAGGTTGATTAAGAGGTCTCGTGCCATTAGGATTAGCCGGCCGAGAAATGGTTTTTTTGATTTGGTCATATGATTGCTATTGTTGGTGCAAAGTCGGGGTTATCTTGACTTTCTAGTCACGGTTGACTCCGACAAAGCCGTAACAAGAGATTTTGAGACATATTTGGACTTAGATATTAATAGTCCGAGACTGATGATGATTCAGACTCGTGAGCTCGAAATAAATAATAACTCGTAAATAAATAAATTTGACAACAAAATTTATAAGTATATATATATATATATAGATGAAAATGTATATATATTTATATGTAATAAGTGGATAATAAAAATGTGGACGTTAAATATTAATTGACGAATGAAAGGGAATTAATATTTAATGAAAACTTTATTATTTGGAAAGGTACTACTTTCGAATAAAACGCAATGGATTCTTTTATAAACCTTGTTTAACGAAGAGTTATTGTAAGTTTCGAGTTCACGCAAAGCTAGGATTTTCCCTAATGCTAAACATTGTGGATTTAATTGCGAGTCACGGATATTTAACATTAATGCGTCTAGCTTACGTAATTAACGAACCTAATGGGAGCTCGTTAAGTATGTCGGAAAGATTTAATAATGGATAACATATCCTACGACCCCTTAAGTGGTGATGTAGTCTTGGAGGAACAAGTGAGATGGGTACATTGTATAGTTTATTGGGGTGACTAGTTCAATAACCTTCGACAATTTATTTTGATGACTTAGTAGACTATAAGAGCTTGTCACGTAGATTGTTGTGGTTTTATTTGGTGAAGTTCTTTGGAAGCGTGAGCTCACTTGAGTCTTGTTGAGTCGACACCACACACACACATGGATACCAAACACTAAAACGAATTGAGAAAGAGATTTTCGGAAAATGAAATAGAATACGTTCGGGATTGGGAAATATTTATTTGAAATTATGCTGAGGCGTATTAATATTATTAGGTAGTGCCGAGTCCGTAGTCGCCGTTGCAAGATAGTTGATACTTTCATTGCTTCTGTTGATTTTTATGTTGTTTGCTGGACTTGAGGTGAGTCATAGCCCCACTTTTACTCTTGAACTTTGTTTTCAATACTTGGGGTGAGAAACGTGCAAAATTTGTTTTATGTGGACTATTATCGCTTTTATTATCTCTAAACTTGCTATGCTTATGGAACTAGGATATTGCATCAACCTTAGTCACATAGTGAACCATCGCGTGTGGACTAGTCTTGGTTAGATGAATTACATCAACCCTAGTCACATAGTGAACCATCGCATGTGGACTTGATAAGGTTAAATGAAACAGCCATAGTGTGATCACCTATAGGACTTAATATATATATAATGGTTATTTGTGATATGCGGAAGTTATTTGTGAGGATTGGTTACCTATAGGCCCTATGAGTTTTAGGGTGCCCCTATAGGGCTTTGATGCACGGAAGTTACCCGTAAGGCCTAGTCTAGCTAGCAAGCGTTTTGCGTATATGTCCACTTGATTTGATTATGAATATAAACCTATGATCTCACCAGCGAAAGCTGACTTTTAGCACGTTTTCTCAGGTAATTAAGTTATGATTTTGGATGCTTGGAGATGCATGCTTGGAAGGCTTGGCAAGGCGATTTGGTTAAAGGATCTATTTTTCTAAAACTCTGATATGTATTTGTGGACCTACGTTTATTACTTTTGGGCCTTACTTTAGATAAATTTGGGATGAATGTAAACTCAAAACCCCTTTTGGTTGTGTTTTACTTATGTTTACTTTATCTCGTTCTTTTATGACTTTTGCTGGATACCAATCCCCGTAGCACCCCGAAAGCTTGAATAGTCTTCCGCTGTACCAAATTTTGGGGGTGTTACAACGTGATATTGCGAGATTAAAGTTAGCATCCATAAAGTTCAAGAAGAATGCAAGAGTTGACAAGTTGATGAAGACATGGAAATTATAGCATGGAGAGCTAGATAGGTACTAATCTTCGGTTGGACTAGAGACCTCATGCTTTTCATGGTGTTGTTCTTTTGTTGAATTCTATAGTTTAGTTTTCTATTTGGTTGTCGTGCTTTTGAGTGTGTTCAAAGTACGTAATGAGTCGTCTTAGTGGTTCATTGCTACTCTTTCACGTACGCAAACTCATTTGTTCATTTATAGATTCACCGGGTATAAACCCTTTACCTATAAAAATAATTTTTGAATTGATGAAGGTAATCTGAAAATTCACAAAGAAGGTTTTTGGTGATGAAGGTGCATGAATTGGAGATGAACATGAAATTAGAGAGAAACTATGCTAAGGGCCCTTTTGGGTCGGCGGAATCTTAAGGATTCCGGTGGAATTAGAATCCAATTCCATTCCATAACATGTTTGGTTCACAAATTCAAAGAATTTGGAATATGAATTCTATTCCTTACTGTGTTTGGTTGGCAAACGAAGTGGAATGAAATTCCTTCAAAATCCCATATATATGAAATTCAACATTCCATGGCAATATGAGAGGATTGTTTACAATTCCATTGAATTCATATTGTTGTTGTTGTTGTTGTTGTTGTTGTTGTTGTTGTTGTTGTTGTTGTTGTTATTATTTTTATTATTATTATTATTATTATTATTATTATTATTATTATTATTATTATTATTATTATTATTATTATTATTATTATTATTATTATTATTATTATTATATAATTAGAACCATGAAAAATTTACATAAAATTGGATGGGAGTCATCACACAATCTACTACTACTATTATTATTATTATTATTATTGTTATTATTATTATTATTATTATTATTATTATTATTATTATTATTATTATTATTATTAAATTTTTATTATTATTATTTTTATTATAAACGATCATTTAATTATTATTTTTATTATTATTATTATATTTTAAAATTATTATTTATTTAAAATTAAATATAATTTATTTATAGGTTCCTTTTTTAATTTATACCTTAAAAAATACGATTATATTTTACATAAAAACACTATTTATTTAATATATTAATTTATATAATATTATCAAAAAAATATTATTATTATTTGATAAGTAATTTTTTTATTAAATAATATTTAGTTTATTAATCTTAAACTAGAATTAAATTTTAGATATTTTAATATACTTGTTCTTCCAACCAAACATGCGCTAGTCTTTGCAAATTTCAATTCCGTCTGATTTTAAATCTTAGAATTTCAATTTCTAACATTACATTCCTTCACATTTCAATTCCTTAAACATGATTTGCTCCCCTTTTGTTCATAGCTTTATGATTCTCACGTGGAACGGAACCTCGAATATTTTTTTCCTAATTGTGGTGATTCTCAGCATTCTCAAAATTTTTCAAAGAATGAATTTGGTTGAAAGAGAATCTTACTTTGATTCTCTATTTCCATTCTCCGGGGTACCAAACTAAAGAAAACGTTCTCATTCCATTTTTTAGCATTCCATTCTATCGTACCAAACATCCCCTAAAGTCTTCAATCAATAAAATGTTAATAGATTAATCATATATGGCCAAAACTCGCATTGAAAGAAAACTACTAATGCTGAGTTCGCACGCTAGTTGGGGTCACTTAACCATAAATAATGGACAACAAATGGGAAAAAGAAGAACCATAAGTGTATACTCATTGAAAGTGCAAACGAAGTGTTTGAGCTTAACCAAAGAAACCGTATATCGGATAAGCGATAAACGAAACCGAACACCACTTGCTAATTAAGATTGTAGCTGGTTATCATAGAACTTCAAAACCTCTTGAAATAAATAACTAGAAAGAGCCCATTAATTGTGACAAATTTCCAGAAGATCTTGGTAAAAAAGAAAGAGAAAAATGTTTACACTGTAAAAACTTAAATATTCATCAGCCCAATAGTCAATACAAGTACTTTCTATGTTAAAGCCTAGCATTGGCCCATTAGCGGTCCTAAGAAAAACCCTAATCTGAATTTAGTTGTTTGTCGGGCGTTATATTTTGTTCCTTGTATCATACTATCTTATAAAGCATTCAGGCCTTCTAAAAAAAGAAATACTTAAAATTAAGTATTACGAGTTCTTAAGCTAAAACTACAACGAATTAAAAACATTTTCTAACATTAAATGCAATTACAAGTTCTTAAGCTTAAAATACAAATAATTAAAACACATTTTCTAACATTAAATACAATCTTTAAATAGAAATACATATAATTCAACATTACAAATTCTTAAGCTAAAAGTACAACTAATTAAAACATATTTACTAACATTAATTAACTGATTAATAAATATAATTAATGCAATTATTAAAAACACCCTTACAGAATGAATACAAATTATTAAGCATATTATACAACCAACTTAAACACAATTCCTGCATTAAATGTAACTAATACAAATAATAGAACATATTATAACAATTTTAAAGCCCGAACGGGCAAAAGGCCAAACAGGCTCGAGCCTGAACAGACACGGGTGGCTCGAGCCCGAACAAGCATGGGCCAACGGGCTCGCGCCCGAAGGGTTTACAACTACTAGCTATCACTTTTGCCTTTTGATGTCGTTAACATTTATTTTAGGGTACCCGCCGCTACAACGCGCGAGTACCCTACTAGTATATATATATGCATGACATGCCTTTGTGTAAAATCACTCAACAATGAAGCCACCAAAAACTTCAAACCTAATTCCCTTTTTCACCGCAATAGCTTTGCTTCCTGACCCCAATTTCCAATAAAGCATTAGGCAATCATTGTTCATCGTATTTCAATTGTCGTCTGTTTCTTTCATTGACTTGGATTGGATGTTATAGATTCGTGTAACGGTGAGTATTTCCAGTTTAGGTTGTTTGAAAGTCAGATATGCCCGGTTTGTCCTCATGAACCTTCGTAACCTCTTTGATTTAACAAACAAACCATACCTTACGGTAAGGTTGTTTAACCGCGTCCATTTGAAGACCCAAACTTTTCACCCTACTCGATCAAGTGATTTGGTAAGCTTAATAGATTAGTCATACCAAAGAAATATGCTGTGAGGTATTTTCTGTGACCCGATAATCTTTATTTTATGCTTATTATGTATTAGTTTTAAACATGAAGGACCAGATATGTTAAAACTAAATTTAGTAAGTAACTTATTATTTATTTCGGTTAGGAAAAGGTGAAGGGTTGCAATGGTTCATTGGCACCGATTCAATCCTTATATATATGTATAAACATACTCGATTTAATGGTTAGACAATATAGACATATTTTACTTATTCATTCACTTTGCAACTTATACTATATCGAGAGAATTTGGGACAATAATTGGCATCAAGAGCAAGGGTGTTATACACTAAACAAATTCTGTTTTCTGCATAACAAAAACAATAATGAGAAGCCAAGAACAAGGACGCAGAAAAGAAAAAGAACATCACGTTTTCTTTTAGCGAGGAACACATTTCTGTTTTTTCTTTATCTTCCAAAGGAAAACAAACAAGTTTGAATAAGGACAAGCGTAGAAGAGATAGTGCACGATCTATTTTACGTTAGAAGTTGCAAGCGTACAACATGAAACGTTATTGGTGTCGAGGAAGAAGTATTGGTGTCGAGGAAGAAGTGGAGACTTTGTGGAAAAACCGGTTTGAAACAAATACACAAAGCAAGGAACGTTGTTGTGAAAGTACGTATACGTAGAACGAAGGAACAAGGAGTACTCAAGGAAAGTGTGTGGAGTTTGTGTTGGTACGACACAAGAACAACAACAACGAGAGGAGAAACAAACGAAGTGACTGTTTTGTTTCGTTAGAACGAAATCAGAAAAACGAAGAGACTGTTTTCTTTGATTCGACAAGGGTTGCCAAGGCGTGGTGACAAAAGATTGTGTGTAGGAAAAGCATTTAGATTTCAAAGTGACCGAGATCAAAACAACATACAAGGAGAAGGCAACGTGTAGTGTGGTACAAGGAAGTTTTGTTGGTTTGTTTGTGTCGAATACAAAGTAAAAAAAACATTCGACAACAACATAACTAGAACAAAAGGAGGCCGTGACTTTTAGTTGAAGATTCAAGGGAGAATCCGTAAACAACAAAGCAAGGAGGCCGTGAAATATTTTGTTTAGACTCGTTGGCAACAATAACAATTTGACAAGGAGAAGGGAAAAGGAACCTTGGTGTTTTATTTTGGTTCGAATCAAAGCAGAAGCAAGGCAACAAAATCCGAAAGTTTTGTTGTAAAATAGAAGTCGAATTGAGAAAAAAAAGGGGCAACGAGACAGAACAAACAAAAGAACGAAGTGGGAATCAAGTCAAAACGTTGGTGATTGTTTTACTAACGAGGCAAAGGAATACAAACTTGTATTCATATCGGTAACGAGATCACAAGTAACAAATTTATCTTTTGATTTTTCAATTATAATAGAATAGCATAGATATTTTAGTTTATACTATTAGGAAATCCCGATAACTAATATTGATCCCGTAGTATTAAGATTCCCGGTGATTATACACATTCCATATTAGAAAGATACCATACTAGGAAGAATAAATTCCTTACACACTAAAAGGTGAAGATAATAAATACCTTTAAGATGGCTGGCGATGATACAACAAACGACAACAACACATCAAATATTGTGAAACCCTTAACACCTATTGCACAATACCAGTGCCCTAAGTTAAAAAACACAAATTACACGGTATGGGCTATACAAATTAAGGTTATACTAGAAGCACATGGTTTGTGGGAGACAATAGAACCTAAAGAAAACACGCAAGTAGATGATAAGAAAGCCAAGGCAACAACGGCCTTGTTATATCAAGCATTGACCGAAGATGTAATTTTACAAGTAGCAAGTTGTAAGACGGCTAAGGAATTATGGGATTCTTTAAAGAAAAGACACGTTGGAGAAGAAAGAGTGCAACAAGCACAGTTATAATCATTGATGATTGGATTTAACTCACTTCAGATGAAGGAAGATGAGACGGTGGATGCATTTGCAGACAAGTTAAACGGCTATGTCACGAAGGCAAAGGAACTAGGGAAAACATTAGATGAATCACTTATAGTTAGAAAACTATTAGACTCCACACCCGATAGATTCATTCAGATAGTAGCATCCATAGAACAAACTAGTGATCTAGACGACATTACCCTAGATGAGATCACTAGAAAACTCAAGGCGTTTGAGGAAAGGATAAAACTCTGAAAGGGAGGTCAAATTGAAAGCAAATTGAAAGCCAGGATAATTTACTATTCGCACACGTTGAACACTCAGGAAGAGAAAAGCGATTTAGTAAACGCGGAGTTACATCACCCACGAGGAAACTGGCGGAATAGTAAAAGCAGGAATAACTCACAAGAAGGAAACTCAAATCATAAGGGGAACACTAATAGGAATTCAAATAAGAAGGATTTGAGTAATTTAAGATGTTTCAAGTGTAACAAACTTGGACATTTTATGAGTAAATGTAGAGTAACATCAACAGCTCAGGAACAATCAAACCTTATCTTAGAAGATGATGAACAATCACTGTTAATGACTATGCACGAAACCGAACACGAGGAAATGTTGTTGAATGAAGGCCAAATTCAACCAGGGAAATATGCTTCAAAGGATGAAAGCATATGGTATTTAGATAATGGTGCAAGTAACCATATGACGGGAACTAAGAGTCATTTTAAGGATATAGATGAAAGCGTAACAGGACGAGTATGTTTTGGAGATGGATCATATGTACAGATAAAGGGAAAAGGCTCTATATTGTTAGGTTGTAGAAACCAGGAATAGAAGGTAGTATCAGATGTATACTATATACCAAACCTTAAGAGCAACATACTAAGTCTAGGACAACATATAGAAATAGGTTGTAAGGTCATAATGGACGGAAATAAATTGACTTTGTATGATAAGAGAAGGAAATTGTTGATGAAAGTAGAAAGATCTAAGAATAGACTTTACAATATTAGACTCCGGATAGACACACCTATATGTCTCTTAGCAAATGTAGATAACCAAGCATGGTTATGGCATGCTAGATTAGGTCATCTGAACTTTGACGATATCAACAAGATGACTAGGAAGGGTCTAGTGGAAGGAATACCTAGAATAAATCATGCCGGACAGATTTGTGATGCATGTTTATTAGGAAAGCACAGTAGAACACCATTTCAAAACCAAGCTAAATTCAGATCAAAGAACCCGTTGGACTTAGTATATGGAGACCTCTGTGGTCCTATTAGTCCAGCAACACACTCAGGCAAGAAACTCATATTCTTGTTAGTAGATGATTGTACACGTTTCATGTGGGCTTACTTTCTAACTTCGAAAGACCAAGCATTTAGTACATTCAAAGAATTTAAGCAAAAGATAGAAATGGAAATGACAATGAAAGTGAGGATGCTAAGAACAGATAGAGGAGGTTAATTTACATCAAATGAATTCACCAAGTACTGTAAAGATAATGATATAGCACGATAGTTGACAGCACCGTACTTACCACAGCAGAATGGAGTAGTGGAGAGAAGGAATAAGACACTGTTATCAACTACGAGGAGTATGATGAAAGCCATGAAGTTACCTTTAACTTTTTGGGCGGAAGCAGTGAAACATGCCATTTACATACTCAATAGGGTACCTACAAGAGCCCTGATAGATAAAACTCCATATGAGGCACTCTACAATAGAAAACCAAATCTAGAAAACCTAAGGATATTCGGATGCACAGCTTATGCAAAGATTACGATACCTCACTTAAAGAAGCTGGATGACAGAAGCATACCAATGATCTACTTAGGAGTAGCGGAAGGATCAAAAGCATGTAGGTTATATGATCCGATAGCACAAAAAAACATGTTAGTAGGGATGTTAAGTTTATGGAAATGAAACCGTGGAATTGGAATAAAGGTGAAGGAGATACGAGTACACAAGACACATTTTGGGCTAGTTTTGTGGTAGAAGGAGTTGACAAAGAAAATCCTACACCGGTCAACAAAGATATCAATGATAATATTGATAACACGTATCAAGAACCGGGTCCAATACCAGATCCAGTTACACCAATCACACCACCAACATATACCTACTACCCTGACTCAGAAGAGGATGAGCAGGCTACTATTAGTTCATTAGATAGCTCAGATGAGAGATATGATCATAGACCAGTACGAGGTTTAAAAGGTTTAGCAGATATCTATGAAACTGCACAACAAGTTGAAGCACCTAGTTTATTTTTCACAAAAGAAGAACCTCATAATTATAAGGAAGCATCAAAGGATGAGAAATGGATTGAGGCCATAGAGATTGAATTAGACTCAATTAATAAGAATAACACATGGATTCTTACTACATTGCCAGAAAATCAAAAGGCAATTCGACTCAAGTGGGTTTTTAAAACCAAAAGAGATGCACAAGGAAAGATCATAAGATATAAGGCACGATTAGTAGCAAAAGGATATGTACAAGAACAAGGAATAGACTTCGATGAAGTATTTGCACCAGTTGCTAGGATAGAAACAGTACGGTTGATATTAGCATTAGCAGCATATCATGGTTGGCAAGTTCATCATTTGGATGTAAAATCAGCATTTTTACATGGAGATTTAAAGGAAGAATTCTATGTTACACAACCTAAAGGGTTTGTATAGCTAGGAAATTCAGGAAAAGTATATAAGCTTATTAAAGCTTTATATGGATTAAGACAAGCACCGAGAGCTTGGAATGTGAAGCTTGATCAAACGTTAAAGTCATTAGATTTTAAGAAATGTAATCTCGAACAAGCAGTTTACACGAAGAGAAACAAGAATTCTACGATTATAGTTGGAGTTTATGTAGATGATTTGATAATCACGGGCACTCCAAAGAAGGAATTAGAATTATTCAAATCCCAGATGGAAGAAAAGTTTGAAATGAGCGACTTAGGATTGTTAGCTTATTACCTTGGGATAGAAGTTACACAGACAGGAGGAGAGATTACAATCAAGCAAACAGGTTACATAAACAAGATCTTAAAGGAAACAAGTATGACGGATAGTAATGATACGAAGATACCAATGGATCCCGGTACTAAGTTGGTCAAGGCGGAAGATGGTAACTTAGTTGACGCAACTTACTAAAGAAGCTTAATTGGAAGTCTCAGGTACTTACTGTAGACAAGACCAGATCTTAGTTATTTAGTCAGACTACTCGGCAGATGGATGCAAGACCCGAAGGAACATCACCTGAAGGCGGTAAAGCAAGGAATGCGATATATCAAAGGAACAAAGGAGCATGGCATAATTTACAAGAAAGAAGGCGGCTGCAAGATTACAGGTTACAGCGACAGTAGTTATGGAATCAACACTGATCAAGGAAAAGGAACTACTGGCATAGTATTTTACTTTGGAGAGTCACCCATTACCTGGTGTACTCAGAAGCAACCAACAGTGGCGCTATCATCATGTGAAGCAGAATTCATGATGGCTACTGCAGCAGCATGTCAAGCCTTATGGTTAAAGAGATTACTTAGTGAATTAACTGGAAGTGAAGAAAAGAAGATAACGTTGAAGGTAGATAACGTTTCAGCAATAGCACTAGTCAAGAACCCAGTTTTTCATGGAAGAAGTAAACACATCAACATTCGCTATCATTTCATTCGAGAATGCGTAGAGAATGGGCACATCAATGTGGAACATGTCAGCGGAGAACTACAAAGAGCAGATATACTAACAAAGGCTCTTCCAAGATTGAAGTTCACGACATTGCGACAAATGCTCGAAGGTCAAGATTTAACAGGAAGCAACGATCAAGATTAAGGAGGAGAATGTGACCCGATAATCTTTATCTTATGCTTATTATGTATTAGTTTTGAAAATGAAGGACCAGATATGTTAAAACTAAAGTTAGTAACTAACTTATTAGTTATTTCGGTTAGGAAAAGGTGAAGGGTTGCAATGGTTCATTGGCACTGATTCAATCCTTATATATATGTATAAACATACTCGATTTAATGGTTAGACAATATAGACATATTTTACTTATTCATTCACTTTGCAACTTATACTATATCGAGAGTTTGGGACAATATTTTCCTCCGGTACCCAATAATGATAAGTTTCGGTATTGTTATTGGAAGAGTAGCCAAAGTTTTGTCTTTACTCGTGGTTGGAATCAGTTTGTTAAGGAAAAGAGATTAATGGAGGTTGAAGATGATGGAGGGTAAATTGACAAAAATACCCTCACATGCTGAGCATGCGAGGCCACTTAACGGGAGAAATAACACTCGTTAGGCTTTGGTGGCTTTTTTGCAACACCTCGTCAGCTTCTGTGACCAAATCGACACAATGTTGTTTTCGGTTTTTTTTTACAATTTCCGATAACATTAGGGACGTTTATGATATGCATGAATTAAAAAATTATATGAATGAGCAAGTTTAGTTGGTTTACTTCTTACTAGAAGATATTCATAAGGACTTTATGTATCTCTTGTATTTACTTAGGATTCTAGATTTACATCGGCCGTACTACTTTACATAATTAATTTCAATTGATTTGTTTCTTTTTATTTGTTAAAGATATAAACCATTCTCGTAGTGTAAAATATGTATCATGGAATCTATATCAAAATATAGATTAAATCATATATTTTAGAGCCATTTCCGAATTGGAAGTCTCTCTACATACTTGATGCCCCCTTTCCCTGTGTTGAAATAAAAATGTGGTTTGTGATTACCGTGGTAGTAATAGCAAAGCATCGGGCTGCTCCCAATGGGCTGAAACGCGGGTGGTTTTATTCTAAGTCGTTCACTGCCCTTGTCACATAAATACAAAACCAACTTTACATCAAAGACCATAAACCCACCCATTAGCCTTATTGGTTGCAATAGAAGGTCATTGTGAAGGTTCTCCCCAATAAACTTCTCCAATTCATCAAATCTATTATTGGTAACGTTCAAACAACATGCATTGAAGGAAGACAAATTATCGATGGTCCCCTTATGCTAGGGGTGTAAACGAGATGAGACAACTTGCGAGCTACTCGGGATCGACTTGTAAACTATTCGAAATCGACTCGATGTAAACGAGTCGAGCTTGAGTTCGAGCTACTCGAGTATATTTTCAAGTCGAACTCGAGCTCTCAAATACTCTGCTCGTGAAGCTCGCGAGCCTTAACGAGCTTCAACTAAATGACACTTTTACCCTTTTATATACATATATTTACTTAATTTTCATACAAATCGAGTCAAGCCAAGCTTCATATCTCGAGTATTCATCAAGTTCGAGCCAAGCAAGAAGGTAATATGCAATAAGTGGAGAAAGCGGGAAAGAGGGTCCTTTGAATCGGGTTATGTTTCATTTATTATAAATGGTCGCCCACCAGTAAATTCACAATTCAAAAAGGCATTAGACAAGAAGACCAAAAAAACCCCAATCCCAAATATTTATTTTTCAGATAGATCAACTAAAGACCGGAAGCCATTGTGAAGCAACTTAAAAGGGTCTTTGGAATTGGGTTCTATTGCATGCGATGTTGTAGTGCTTCACATCTATCTGAAGTAAGATAAGTATAAGTCTAGTTTTTAAGGGATTACAGCAGGTTCAAACAACATAGAGATCTCACATGTTCATTTTGTTGATAATGCTTTAATTTTGGGAATGTGGTAACCTTGTGTTGTATTTTAAGTTGCTTCACTTACCTGCCAAGCTCCAATACTTTCTTGCACTTACCTTGGAAAACCCCTTAAAGACAACATGAAAAAAAGCTTTAACTGGAAGGTGATCATCGATAAGTTCACAAAACAACTTACCTCTTGCTAAGCTCCCTTTCACATGAGGCAGATGACTCTACTCTAATCCCTACGTGATGCACTTGGCAATTACTTTTAAAAATAATAATAATAATAATAAAATAATTAAATAAAAAAATTGATTATAAACTAGAATGAAAAGCTAAGGAGAAACTTCGTTTAGGGTAGGACTTTAGAAGTTAATAACTTCACTTAAGTTACCCCGGAAAGGTATGTTCACATTCAATTATCAGTGGTCTTGAAGCTAGCATCCTTCTAGCCTCCAATTTTGAGACGGTTACATAATAGAGTTGTTGCTTTACCAAAGGGCTTAATTCCTTCCCAATTAAATGGTTGTTGGTTGAGATCTTGCTTAGGACATGTGAGAGTAGGTGTGGTAATTTGTGCCCGAAATAAAAAAAAAAAATGGGCTAATTTTGACAAATTTGCAAAAGATTGGGGCACATTTAGCCCCCACCTTTTTTGAATGGGCATATATTGCCAATTTAAAAGTTATATAGATACAAACGGGCGCATATTTTCTCTCAATTAGAGAATATTATAATTGTTTTTAAAGAAAAACTTATAGATGTAATATATTTAATTTTTAAAATATAAATAAGGTGTTACGTTTGAGGAATTTATCTCGTCGTTTTGGGTCTTTTCTAAAGAGATTTGTAAAACATGCGCCCGTTTGGCCCGTGCTCGTTTAGCCCGGTGCCCCGGTGCCTACGCCCCCCCCCCGTTTTCCCACCTGTATGCTGAGATATATAGGTTATTTATATACGATGGGATAGTTGGTTGTCGTTACAAAAATAGTGGTGTTGCTTTATTCCGCATCTACTCCTCTCTTGGAAATAAGACATCAGCCTATAGAAAAATTAATCATTTAATAAGGAATTTCTACTTGCAGTATTCTAAAAACTTTAATTATTCAAAAAGTGGGAGATGCATAAAAAAAAATATTGGCAAGACTCGGCATTGGGGAAAATATTTTAAAACAGCTTTTCCAATATTTTTTTTATTTGGAGACTAATAAGTATTTGCATGATAGTGGAAAGATGTAGGGTTTAAGGCGAAATTTATCAACCTTTAGGTAGTGTATTTAATCATGCTAGAGTAACATAGATAAATGTTAGGAGAAAGTTCGTTCTCCAAGAAAATAGAGAGGAGAAAATGAAGGAAGCTTTGCAATATCATGCAAATGGAACAATTTTTGGTATTTTATGAAAAGAGAAAATTCTAAAAATGACCTTATTGCCCAATTGATTTGTTTTCTTGACCTTAGATTCGAAATTGCCGAATTTACACTTTGGGCAACTCGGCAACTCTAATGTAGCCAATCATAGGACGCCAAGTGTCCGACATGTTGGGAAACTTGTGACACTTGACGTCCCATGATTGGCTACATTAGAGTTGCCCGGTTGCCTAAAGTGTAAATTCGGCAATTTCGAATTTAAGATCAAAAAAGCAAATCAATTGGGCAATAAGGGCATTTTTTGAATTATCCATTATGAAAAAAATTGTAATTTTACAGGTTTTAAAGACTGCTTGAGCTAAAACAAAAATGATAATAAAATAAAAGGATGAACTACTATGGGAGATAACGACGATTACTTACGAACAATCTACCTAAATGTCGGGTAAACTTACTAGTGTCTAATCTTGCAAGTACGGGAATTATCATTGACATATATGTTCTCAAGTTGGATGGTTGAGGAAGATAAACTGTAGGTCCAAAGATTTGGATCTTAGCAGCCTTTGTAAGACAATAGACACCTTGGATAAATCCAAACTATCTATATGAGAAACTGTAAACAATGTATACTTGATGTTAATGCGGAATGTTAACACAAGCAGTAAGAACAACACAGAGAATTTACTAACTTTGTATTCTATTAATTTCTTGAAAACTTGGCATGGAACTCAATGTCGTAAGGTTCCTTTTATACTATAAGGAAACCCTAATTCTACAAAACGTGTGAAAGGATGCATGCATATCTTCTACTAAGATATCTAACCGTGTGCATATCCTTTCCTATAATATCTCCTAAGATATCTAACTTGTTCAGCAAAACAGACTTAATTGAACATAAACAGACTTAACTAATCTGGCCAGACTTAACTTTGTACTGGCAGACATAACTAAAACCTAGCCGACTTAACTAGACTGTTCAAAATTTTAAGTCTGTTACAAATAATTCCCAACAATCCTCCCCTAACTTGATCTTCATGCTCCATGATCTTCAAGTTCCTTTCTTCAAAAATGTTTTGAGGATTTTGAATGTAAGATCCATTGGAATTATTTTGAGCTGCAACTTTTGTTGAATCTTGAGATGTTGCAGCAGTCTTCAAATCTTGAGTACCATCTGATCTTTGCAGCGACATTGAAAATATGTACATCAAATCAAAAGTTTCATACTATTCTCATCACTTCCAGGTATGTGAACTTCTGTGAGAGGTGAATCATTGAAAATTTAATGGATTTGATGTCTCTTTACCAGATAGCCATCACTTCTGGAGTAGCCAATGTTTCAGTGTAATACTATGGTACATTGATAACCATATGAATTTTAGCAAACCATCAGCTATCAACGGATTTGATATGTCCTTACCAAAAGCCGTTTGCTTTTAGACTAGCCAACTCTTTGATGGAATGCAGTCACCATCTTGGTGAGTTGATTACCAATTATGGTTTTTCCACTGCCTTTACCACAAGCCATAACCTTGTGGGCTAGTCAACTCTTCACTATAACAAATATGGTGAGTCGAATACCATATAATTTTTTGGCAAATTGTCAGCCATAAACGGATTTGATATATCTTTACCTAGAGCCGTTTGCTCTTAGATTAGCCAGTCCTTATGTGAGTTAGACATGGTGGACTAATAGCCATTTATTGTGTCAGTGCAAAGCACCTTCACCAAATGACCCTAGTGAAATCTACCTCAATCCCATAAAAACTTCAGTTTCCTGCTTAGACTATTTTTCAATGAGCTCCAAAAGTTGATCTTTTGTCTCATCCTCCTTATCTCCTAGCAATTTCTTTTCTAGCATAGCTTTACAAACTCTAGGAGGGATTGGATACTCCACCTCTGCAAGCATGTAAATGTGTGCAGTCTTCAATGTTAGACAGTGAACTGCACAACTAGAAAAATACCTCCAGTGTCTCACTTCTTGTTGATGAGTTACTTTCCAGATATCATTAGTCTTGCTTGGTGGATCAAACATAACTCTTAAGTCTCCCAGAAGAACTTTCTCAAAATCATCCTTAGGTGCACCATCTCCATATTTTGTCACCATGAGCTTGTACAATTCCTTCAAATCATTCCTTGTTAATTCATGCAGCATAGCTGGAAAGTTTAAATAAAGATTCTCAGTGTAATCTTCTCTTATGATTCTGTATGCTGCTCTGTTGTTTCCTTGTTTGATGATTTGCCAGTTTACAACTTTGGAAGGTGTCTTCAAACTTTGTGTCATGGTTTCCATGGTTTGAGATTCTGAGGAAGATTCTTGCACATTTTCTTTCTCATCAGTTGTCTTTGATTCCCTTTTTCCAGTGATCTTTCTTTTGGATCTTCTTAATACTGGCTCTTCATCCTCTTCCTCCTTTATCTCAGGGAGATCTTTTATAAACTCAGCAATATTATCAATATCAATGACCATTTCAGATGTAGCCATCTCAGAAGATTCCCCTACTTTTCTTTTCTTGGGATCCTCCTTTTGAAATGCAGTGCCTTGCCTTTTAAGTCCATAATATTGTGCTTCTTTTTCTTAGTTCATAGGGAGAAAATGTATATTTCTTCTGTATCCCATGTAATAGGCTAGCTCTATTTGTCCTGGAGTCATGCCTTGAAATTGGGACATGCCTTGAAATTGGGACATCTTCCAGTTGCACTGATTGCACAAATACTTCTTCATTCCATATAGCACTTCACTTCCTAAGAGATTTTTCCTTTTATGTTTAGAACTTCTTAGTGAACTGATCATGACATCCAGAGCTTGATTATTCTTCATATTGATAAAGTCCACAAGTTGTGTTGTCTGCTGTTCCTCATTGAGATCTTGGTTTGCAAAAAGTTCAATAGCCTTTTTCCTTATTTCAGGATCTGTGGCAATCATTTGCTTGATATCATCCTGGGTTGGCTGATATGGTTCTTTAGTCATCTTCTTGGTCTTTTTCTTCTTAGTAGTGTTGAGATCCTCAGCTAATTTTCTAGCCAATTCAGCACCTTTAGCTTGCCATGCTTCCAGTCTGGCTTTCTCAGCTTGATCCTCTGCCTGAATTCTTTTAATCTCAGCTAGACTTGCTGCTTCTTCTCTTTCTTGTCTCTTAGTTTTCTTAGGCAGAGGAGCTTCTTCCACCATGATTGCTTTCCTTTACCTCCTCTTCTTGTGGAAACCCCAACTTCAGTGACGAAATTAATTTTTGTTTCTGTACCAGACTTAACCATAGCAGACTTAACCTCTGCAGCAGACTTAACCAAAACATCAGCGGGCTCAACCTCTTCTATCCCCACTTTCTTTTTCAACAATTTCTTTTGCTGACTTTGACTGAGATTGTTGATTAAAATTTTAGCTGCTTCCATTCCTTCAGGACTAACTTCTGAATTTTGAGGAGGTTTGTCCTTGATAAGGGTCTAAAGATCTTGATCAACCAAATTCCTCCTCTGTTTGGAAGAATTTTCAATAGAAGTATCCTCAGCATCATTGAACACCATACCAGAAGCTTTCATTGCACTTTCCATCCTTTCCAACTTCCTGACCAATTGTTCAATAGTAGCACCCATAGATTTCTTAGATTCCTTTAACTCAGTTTCAAGCCCCTCTATCTTATCTGCAAGTTGGGTAAGAGTAGCCTTGCTTGTAGAGGATTGGTCCTCCTCATTAGTTGTGGTGTGGTTGTGGGTTTATGGAGATTGGTGTTGTGGTGTAAGGGAAGTTGGCAAGGTGTGATGAGAGTTGGATGAACCAGGTTCAGGGATAGGGACATCATGAATATCCATTGGTCGGGATGAGTCATCACTTTTAGAGGATGAAGATGTACCTGCATTGTCAGTACCACCAGGCAGCATAGTAGGGAGCAAGGGTTTAAATTTCCCTTTAAAACTCCTATTCATATTTGCAAAGACCTTCTTTTTAAAAGGGATGACCATATACTGAAGTTTGTTTATTGTTTCCACATCTAACACCATTTGCAAAAACCTTGGATACATTAAAAACTTTGTGGTGCTTTTGGAATTTGCTACCATTGCTTCAAAAATCATTTTTGAGAAGTTATAAGTTTTATTTTTGGAGAGACAAATCAATGCAGAAGCAAGACTACTACCAAATTGATCCCATCCCCCACTTTTAGAACTTAAACACTGAAGCAAATGGTGAATTAAAAACTTCCAATTTGGAGTAAATTGACTTCTCCAAAATGTAAGAGTACCATCAGTAAGGTATCCTATTTTCTTCATGCCCTTAAAGATCCTTTTATTTGACAAAATAGAGATTCCTGAGGCATCATCTAATTGAAGACTACTTCTAATAGGAGCCTCAGTAAATGAGAAAGCAGTATTATCTATTGTTGCCCTTAACTCTTGAGTCCCATCAGCAAGAGTTTCAGGAGTAGCAGTCTGCCAAAACTGTTTGACTAAGGAATCGTAAATGATAGAATGACATGTTAGTGCATACCTTATGTAGGATCCCTTCAGAAAGTCCACAATATCATGGAAGTCATCGCTACCCTTTGGTTTCTTCAAAAACCCAACTTGATTATGCTTGTCACAGTACTTCATCTCGCAATATTTTGTTTGCTTTGAAAGGTGTTGTTTTGAAAAAGGGTCGATGATGAGTTTATATAGTCAAATGTGAAAAACAGAGGATGCGATTTTTTTGCCGAAAATAGATGATTAGTTTGTTACAATAATTTTGGAGAGAAAATAAAAGATAAAGATTGATAAAATCAAATATTATCTTTATATACTCCTAGAATATTGTAAAACTGTAACAATATTATTTTAGGCGGTGAAAATCATTGGGCCGATGACCAGTACTAACGGTCATAAAAGTACACTGCCAGACTTAATTTTGGTCAACCAGACTTAATCACCCGACTGTAACGGTATTATTTTAGGCAGTGAAAATCATTGGGCCAATGACCAGTACTAACGGTCATAAAAGTACACTGCCAGACTTAATTTTGGTCAACCAGACTGATGAGACGAAAAGTGTTACGCTTTTAGGGGGTCATTTAAGCCCTAATTCGTATAAATGTGATCAAATATTGCCCTAAATCATTCCTTTTGTCATTTTAGGTACTTTTGAGAGGAATTCTGGAAAACATGCCTACTCGGACGTTTTTGGAGCATAAAAGTGAAGAAAACGACAAAGTCACAAAAGTTGAAGGTTTACAACCTGACGGCGTCAGAAGTCACAAGGTGACGCCGTCAGCAAGTTTTGACAAAAGAGTGGAAATCAATTTTCAAATGACGGGGTAGAGAAAATTTGGGATTTAACACCTGACGCCGTCAGGTGTTAGGAAATATAGGCCGTCAGGAGAAAAGTTCAAGAGTGACGGCCCAGAAGGGTTTACAAGGTGACGGCGTCAGAATTGGATCTAGGCCATCCGAGAAAACTATTGGCGTCGAGCCGACGGCGTCAGCCCCTATAACCTAACGCCGTCAGAGTGTAAAATCTATATATAGTTTTCTAATTTTCATTCATTAGGGTGGAACTTTGTGGAGAACTTTTAGGGCAAACCCTAAAGACGAATTTTCTGTACTTTTTAGGGTTTCCAACCCTTGGAACCCTCATGCTTAATTAAAGATAAGTCTTCACTTTAATTCAATCAATATGTCTATGTGTTGGTTGATTATTTATCTTGCTTGTCTTTTAATTAACATGTGTAGCTAAATTCTCTAGTGTTTGCTTAGATCTAATGAAACCAAACTATTAATTATTGGTTGATTGGTGTGTGTTGTTGTTTGTTGGGATGATTGTTCCATCAATGTTAGGCTGAAGAAAACTGGCCAACCTCCTTTATGGTAACGTGCTTGAACGTCTTGGGAAACATGTAGCCAAGGCATACTAGGCTATTAAGGTAGTATTTAACGCATGAGCCACTGTTTACAACCCCTATGGTTGTGCCGTGCATGGCATAGGGCGAGATAAGAGCTCATAGAATTGGAGAGATATGTGTGCCACTCCATGAGTTATTAGGAATACACCCTTCATCCACACAAGTAACACACATATCAATTAACCGGTAAAAGATAGTTTGGGAGTAATGAAATCTAAGTAAACACAATTTTCTCCATATTGTTTTCACAACCACAACAGCTTAGATATTTATTTTATTTTAATTTGCATAAGTAGTAAACTTTGGTTAGTTGACTAGCAACTAATTCCGCCCTTCCTCTAAAAACCGAGATTTTACTTGCTTTCATAATAATATAAAAATACAAAAAGAATCTTCCTTCCACCTTTAGACCTATTAGAGTAGTTTTTCTATCCTAACGAACACTATTCCCTGTGAGAGAACGATCAATCCCCCGTACTTACCACTATCCTATACTACATCGGTCACGTACACTGCCTGGTGGGGTTGTAAGCCTCTTGAGATCCCTCGACAGGTAAAACCTGTTTTAAGGTTACAAAACCACGGAGTGCTAGTTATGATTTCCGTGCTTGATATGATTTAGGGTCTAATAATATTTGTTATAATTACTTTTATATCGTGTTAAATGACCTAACTCATATTTTGCTTGGAATAAAAGCTCATTTGCTTGAGACAAGCATATCCCAAGTGTAAGGTATTTGGATGAGACGAAAAGTGTTACGCTTTTAGGGGGTCATTAAGCTAATTCTATAAATGTGATCAAATATTTCCCTAAATCATTCCTTTTGTCATTTTAGGCTACTTTTGAGAGAATTCTGGAAAACATTGCATATTCGGACGTTTTTGGAGCATAAAAAAGGAAAGAAACGGACAAAGTCTCAAAAAAGATGAAGGTTTACAACCTGACGGCGTCAGAATCACAAGGTGACGTCAGCAAGTCTTGGCAAAAGAGTGGAAATCCAATTTTCAATGACGGGCCAGAGCAAGATGGATTCCCAACTAGGAGCCTTTCGAAGTTGATTGAAGATGATCCCTTTTTTGGAGAAAACTTTGATTTAGCCATTGACCGAATTAAATTAGGTAAGGTTATGATGATAGGATCCCACATCTTTGAGCATATAATTCATCCACCACTCTTCCCTCACGTGGCATACTTCCACCGAGATGGTGTTTATCGCTGCTACCACCCGCACTTAATCCTAAGTGTAGGGAAAACCTCCCCTATTTCCGTTAAATAAGGGTAGAGTCAGGCTCATGACTCGAACAAAAACAAGCGCTTCTTGGGAGGCAACCCATGCTTTGTGTGTTTTGTTTTGTTTATTTGATTTTATTTGTGTCCGTATGTAAGTTATTTTTCTTGTTATTGATTCATGCTTCAAACTAAATTTTGAAAATGCTTTATTTTATTTTTAACTTCGTCTTAGCTACATATAAAGGTATTTTGCAAAAGCTAAGTGTAAGGGAAATCTAAATCGGTTTATATAGAACGAATGAACATGAATCATAACAACGAAATTAGCATACATATTAGTATTTGTTTGAGTCAAATGCTTGTATCGAGTCATAATGAATTTTTGCAGGAATTTCAGGAAGTAAGATCTAGTTTTTCCAGAATTTTTCCAGGAAGCTTAACATGAGAATTCTGTCAGAACTTTCTGACGGCGTCAGGATTAACACCTAACAGGGTCAGGTTATAATTTTCTGCAATTTTTGAAAGTTTTGTATTTTTCCGGAAACCTAAAAAGTTTTGTCAATTCTTTAACTTATAATCTCCAGGAATTCTGCAAAATATTCATTCCACAAGCATTATATCTTATTATGTAGATTTTACCGCCGATTTTACGCGAGGTTGGCCTTTATCTTTTTCAGGTTAACAGGTTATTTTGGACAAGAAGACGTTTATTATTTTGGAAGGGAAGCTTTGAACGTTCGTCTATCTTGGAAGAAGATCTAACCATGTTACATCACTATCCACAACAAACGATTCAGGGGAGTATTTGATTTCATTCTTTCATCTTATTTACTTTTACGTCTTTTATTTGAACATTGGGGACAATGTTCGGTTTAAGTGTAAGGGGGTAAATGAAAGCACTGTTGAGGATATACTTATGCTTGATGTTTTGCTTTGTTTGATAGTAAATTTGTAATAAAACCAAGAGAAATGTTTGTTAGGGCAATTTTAGCGCCAATTTAAAATTTTTTACAACATTTAGAAGTGAAACCTTGATCTGAATGAGCGTCTCATGGATAGGAAATTGTATAACTAGCACAAAACCGTACCACTAAAAAATTTTCCACCCCAAAAAATGTGAGGTTCGCCCCTAGAATTGGTAGGAAAAGCATCCATCTTTGGTGCTATGATGTGAGTACCGGTAGTACGTAGATTCTAGAACTTGCGTTAGGAGCATCTCAAATCCACAAGTGAGACTACATTCGTGTAGTTAAGATTTACTACATGATAAGAGGCATTAGGATTAACCCATTCTGTTACACCCGTATATTTGTTATAATTACATTGACTTCATTGGTCAAGTAATTCTCCCACACCCTTTTTGTTGTATCCATTTTTGGTACACGATACCCTTAGTACACCCTTCCGAGCCTATCCTTTCGTTTCGACCTTTGAGCATCTTACTCAAACTGAGAATTTGTTACACCCCACTAAATGTACACCCAAATCGCCTTAGCCTACCTTGTATGCACCCACCTTTGGTGCATTATTTTGAAAACATTTGTTAAACCCTTAGTTAATTATCCGGTCAATTACATGGTTGCTAAGTTAAGTCATATCCTTGTACATATTGATTTGGGACGATTGGGACTCATGGGTAAAGTACTAGTGTAATGAAGTAATGGGGAAGAACAACATTATTACCCCCAATGGTGCTAAATATTTAAAAAGTACTCCAAGTTTTTCGATTATCTTAATTCGAGTCATTAGAATAGTGATTGTAAAGTTATGTAAAGATTCAAGTGTAAGGGGGATGCGAATCCCCTATGATGTATTATTTTGGATGGTAGGGCAAGAGTGTATGAAAAAAAATTCGAAAAATCAAGAAAAATACAAAAAAAATATGAAAAAGAAAGAAGAAAAACATACGGACTACCATCCCATTTCCTTTTATGTTCCTTTTTAGTTTTTGTTATTTCATTTTTAGACTAAGATTGAGTCGAGTCTTGACTTAAGCAACGATGTAGAGTGCATGTATTTGATCATGATAATTAACTCGCCACCACTAAATACCCCTTATTCCAACCAAACCGTGTTATCATATCCCTACAGCTTACGTTACCACCCTTTTATAAAGCCCTCTTTGATAGTTTATCTTAGGTGCTTACGCCTAGTGGAGGAGTAATTGATCCTCTCCCAAGCCTATGGTAATCTATTTGCTATGACAGGTAGTGAGTGTTATTTTCCGTTTCCATTTATGAGATATAAACTTTATGACATTTGAGAGATGTGAGAATCCAAACACTATTTGTGAGGTGCTAGTGTATGATTTCCGTGCTTGATTATGATTAGGGTCTAATAACTATTTGTTATAATTACTTTTATATTCGTGTTAAATGACCCCTAACTCATATTTTGATTGGAATAAAAGCTCATTTGCTTGAGGACAAGCATATCCCAAGTGTAAGGGTATTTGATGAGACGAAAAGTGTTACGCTTTTAGGGGGTCATTTAAGCCCTAATTCTATAAATGTGATCAAATATTGCCCTAAATCATTCCTTTTGTCATTTTAGGTACTTTTGAGAGGAATTCTGGAAAACATGCATATTCGGACGTTTTTGGAGCATAAAAGTGAAGAAAACGACAAAGTCTCAAAAGATGAAGGTTTACAACCTGACGGCGTCAGAAGTCACAAGGTGACGCCGTCAGCAAGTCTTGGCAAAAGAGTGGAAATCAATTTTCAAATGACGGGCCAGAGAAAATTTGGGATTTAACACCTGACGCCGTCAGGTGTTAGGAAATATAGGCCGTAAGGAGTAAAGTTAAAGAGTGACGGCCCAGAAGGGTTTATAAGGTGACGGCGTTAGAAGTGGATCCAGGCCATCCGAGAAAACTATTGGGGGCGAGCTGACGGTGTCAGCCCTTATAACCTGACGCCGTCAGAGTGTAAAATCTATATATAGTTTTCTAATTTTCATTCATTAGGGTGGAACTTTGTGGAGAACTTTTACGGCAAACCCTAAAGACGAATTTCTGTACTTTTTGGGGTTTCCAACCCTTGGAACCCTCATGCTTAATTAAAGATAAGTCTTCACTTTAATTAAATCAATATGTCTATGTGTTGTTGATTATCTATCTTGCTTGTCTTTTAATTAACATGTGTAGCTAAATTCTCTAGTGTTTGCTTAGATCCAATGAAACCTAACTATTAATTATTGGTTGATTGGTGTGTGTTGTTGTTTTGTTGGGATGATTGTCCATCAATGTAGGCTCAAGAAAACTGGCCAACCTCCTTTATGGTAACGTGCTTGAACGTTTGGGAAACATGTAGCCAAGGCATACTAGGCTATTAAGGTAGTATTTAACGCATGAGCCACTGTTTACAACCCCTATGGTTGTGTCGTGCATGGCATAGGGCGAGCATAAGAGCTCATAGAATTGGGATATGTATGCCACTCCATGAGTTATTAGGAATACACCCTTCATCCACACAAGGAACACACATATCAATTAATCGGTAAAAGATAGTTAGGGAGTAATGAAATCTAAGTAAACACAATTTTCTCCATATTGTTTTCACAACCACAATAGCTTAGATATTTATTTTATTTTAATTTGCATAAGTAGTAAACTTGGGTTAGTTGACTAGCAACTAATTCTGCCCTTCCTCTAAAAACTGAGATTTTACTTGCTTTCATAAAAATATAAAAATACAAAAAGAATCTTCCTTCCACCTTTAGACCTATTAGAGTAGTTTTTCTATTCTAACGAACACTATTCCCTGTGAGAGAACGATCAATCCCCCGTACTTACCACTATCCTATACTACATCGGTCAGGTACACTGCCTGGTGGGGTTGTAAGCCTCTTGAGATCCCTCGAGAGGTAAAACCTGTTGTAAGGTTACAAAACCACGCATCACAGACTTAATCACCCGACTTAACAGATGATCAATAGTGACTTAAAAGAAATCTGAACATAGCCTTTGTATGTCTGCAATCCATATCTTCCCTGCAAGAGTTAGTCCAAAGAGGATATATATATATATATATATGCACCCATCTTAAACACCTTTATTATGCACATTTAAGAGTGATTTTTAGTTTCAAATTATACATTTAACCTCCCCTTAAATGTAGTGTGGAAAACTAGAAGGGGGGGTTGAATAGTTTTACGTCCGTTTTAAAATTTGTGAAAAACAAGTTTGTTTTAAAAACTTCGATTCTAGTTTATGTCATTTCAAGACTTGTACCAATATATATATTACTAACTAACTAAGCTAATATAATGTAAGTAAATAAGTCATGAAAGGAAAGAGTTAGAAAGATCAAACCACAACACAAGGATTTATAGTGGTTCGGCTACAAGGTCACCTTCCTTGTTCCTACTCCACTCCCCGAGTCACCTACTCGAGAGTTTTCTTCACTATGTCAACAAACTCCCTTGTGGCGGAGAAACCTTACACAACTTTTGCTTACACCGGCTTAACGACACAAAGCTAGATGTCGGGTTCTAATCCTAGCTAGAACCAATCTCACAACACACCACAACTTCTACACAACTTGAGCACACCACGACTTCGTCACTACTTCTTCACAACTTCACTACTTACACAACTTCTTCTCCCTACACAAATTCTACTTCTCCTAAACTACTTATTAAAAGCACAACACAGCTTTACAAATAATGTACACAATATACACAACTATACTACAATACTTCTTGAGCTTTGTTTGTTGAAGGAGTATTCTTCTTTTGCACTTTGAATGAGGATGGATGTGAAGGGATTGAATCACTTGAAACAAGGATTAGTAATCTAATGATCAAAGGGTTTTGGAAGATGTTTAGAGAGATTTTAGATATGAAATTTTCGTGCAAAAGGTGAGGAAAAATACCAGATTTAAGGTGGTATTTATAGGGGAAAAATTCTGACAAAATCTGACACAGGAGCGTGCCGGTCCCCTTAATTCATCGCCGGTCCCCTTAAAATTAAGGGGACCGCCCCTTATAATTAAGGGGGCCGGCCTACTGTAACAGCCAGATTTTTTTGTCTTTAGTGGGGAAAGTTTATTTGGTGAAAAACTAACTGATTTTGGTTAAAAATTTGAATTCATATATTCAGTATGATTAAAACATTTTTCTTTATTACCAAAATTATTTTTCTAAAATATATAATATGTTTATATAATTAAATAAACTTTGTAGTAATTAATTAAATACCCCTTTGATCATGAGATGTATTAAGCACTTGTTTATTCATACCTTAAGTGATTAAGTTGGATATAATGATATAAACTATCTTAATACTTGTTTACGTAGTAATCTTACGTTTAATGATTTTACATTTTGTGATCGTCAAAATGTAGAGATATCGAAAAATATAAATAATGTTTTTATGCATTATTTATGTCAACATGTAGCTAGGTATTATGTAATTTTAAGAAACCAAAACTTTGTTAAGCATGAAAATGTGTATAAAATATTTAATCCTAAACAAAAGAAACCATGAAGTTTGCAAACCATGAAACACACATGTCCTAGTGACTTATTCAAACACAATGCAAGTCTCTTAAAATGATGCAATAACCTTGAAAAGATATGATGGCTTTCTCAAAAGTTAATCTCTCCTCCTTTTCTTTGCTTTGGAATCATGATCAAGCTCATCACAGATCTTAGTTAGCAGTTGACCACCTATGCTGAGAAGAAGGTTGTTTGTTCTTCACACTGAAGTTTTGAAGACGTCATTCCATAGAGTACTTTAGTGCTTAAGGAATACACCACATTAGTGAACATAAAGATATCAACACCTCCTTTGATTGAGATATGATGAACTCCACTTATTGTGTATAGCTGCCACAAGAGAGTTTTATCTTGGTTTGGAAAACTCCAATGCACATCTGAAGAACTTGGTGCAAACATTCTGTGAAGCTCCACATATAGTTCTTGTGCCTTCACATCAGCTCTTCCTCCATTCTTGAAATCTAGTTGAACCAGTTTCCATAGAGTGTCTAAATCTTGCATATCACAAGACTTCACCAAGGTTTCCATGTTCTTATGACATTCAGATGTGCCATCTGCTCTAGTAATCTTCCAGACTTTTCCACCTTTATCCCTGCCAATCCTCCAGGCTTCAATCCTTGCTGGAAATAGATTGATGTACAATTTTCTTTCAAAGCTGTCCATTGGTTCCTTGGAACCTAGTTTGTGCTCAGAGCATCTACTATCAAATAAATCTTTATAGCTTAGTTCCTGTAATGAATGATCCTGCACAGAAGTAAGAAATTAGTTTCTCTTGATGACCCAGGCCTGTGCAGGCTTGGGTCCAGTTTTTGGATCTACATACTTGTAAGTCTTGTATGAAAAAGATCCATCAATACTAGAAATGGACTTATAGGTAAGTTCTGTTTTGAATGGGTCCCATTTCCAGTAGTCTGAGTCTCTAGAAGGAGACCTCCTTTTATCCTTTACAGCATAAGAGTTTGAGGTCTTTGCTGTATTATTTCCAATGAGTCTCCTCACAGGTGATTTTGATTTAGAAAAACTTCTTCTTTGGTTAAATTATTCATCTGTGAAATAATCTTCTCACAGGTGAAGAAGATTTTGCAAAGTGATTTCTGTGATTAGCATGATTCACCTGTGGTTTAACTGGTTGTTTTGGTCTGTAATAGCCAGTATTAACCTTGGGATGGACAGGATTAACCTTTTGCCCAACAGGTTTAACTTGGTTTCTACCTGTATTAACATTTGGTCTACCAGAATTAATCTTGGAGTGACCAGTATTAACCATTGAGTGAGCAGAATTAACTTTTGTGTTACCAGTATTGAGTAGAACTTGTCTAGGGACAAACTGATTAGCATGATTAATTCTGTTAACATTGTTCCACACAGGTTTAACCACATTATTACCAGTATTAACCATCTTTTGTTTTCTCAACTCATTTTCCTTAGCCATTCTTCTTTCATGAAAGTCACAATCTTTATCAAATGACTAATACTATTACACACAAAACACCTTTTCTGAGTATATACATAACCTCCTCCTAACACTCTATTCCATTTATCATTCTTTTCCCTTTTTGGTGTCTCTGGTTTATTTACTTGTTGCCTAGGAGATTTTAAGTGAGTTTCACAACTAGGTTCAACAGGTTTTTGTTCAGATTTAGACACACAAGATTCATTACTTTTAACCGATTTAGACTTTGACACTTCACTTGACACACTTTCATGTTCTGATTCAGAGGACTCAGAGGTGTTTCCAAGTGAATCTTCACCATCATTAGATTGACTAGTGGAGTATTCACTGGTTTTATCTTCTGAGACCTTTGTTTCAGGCACTTGAGGTCCCTTTTTACCATACACATATAGTGATTCATCAAACTCTTTTTCAGGTAAAGGAGTATAGTCTCCACTTAAAGGTGGTGGTACTCCTTTGTAATTATCAGTTTTTAAGAATCTACTATATACAATTGAATCAGCCAAGTCAGTATCAGAAGCAGTAAACATGCTTCTATTCATCTCTTCTTCATAACTTAGGACCTCACTATCTGATTTTATCTCATATCCTAGACCAATTTTACATGTTGAGCTCATACCACAGTCTATTAATTTTGACAAGTTTTGAGAAGAATTTTTCCATTTGTCTACTATATGTTGTAATTCTTCTTTTCCTTTAAGAGCTTTTTCACCAATTCTCCTATACTTTTTTCAGTTTTTCATCTTTAGCATATATCTCATTAGCCTAAAAAGTAAGTTTTCTGTTTAAATTGGCTGGTTGTGTTTGAAGTTTATCAACCTGAGCTTCTAAAATTTTTACACCATTTTCATAAGCAAGTATTTTTATCTCTTGTTCTTCTATTTGATTAGTTTGTTCATCACACATGGCTTTAACATTGTTGTATGAATCAATGCACAGTTTAGAACATAGAGATACCTCAGAGCTTATGGCCATTAGAGCATGGTTTGTAGGTTCCTCCTCATCAGTGTGCTCCACCCAATTGATGATGCAATCATCCATAGTCAGCAGACCAACCTGGCTTGTCTCCTTCTTGTGGGCTTCCTCTGGATACACCCTCTTCTTCTTCTCTTCAGAATTCACCTTTGCTGTATATTCTCTTGCAAAATGACCATTGTTGTTGCACTTCCAGGATACAAGCTTTGATTTATCATAATTAACTGGCTTATTTCCATTATATTTAATGTTTCTTCCAATTTTCTTGAAGAACCTCTTCATCCTGAGTGCAATCATGGCCAGTTGCCAGTTGATATCCATTTCTTCAATATCAATATCATCAATATGATCAAGATCATCATGTATGAGATCTCTTTCTTCAGATCTTCTTGCAAAAAGAGAGTAGAGAACTTCATCAGCAAAGCCAGCAGGATCATCTCTTTCCTTGTTGTTAGAAGAAGAAGCATAACTGCCAGTATTAAAATTGCCAGAACTAACTCTATTAGTACTGGTCTTGCCTTGTCCAACAAAGGCAACATTGGCAGCACTGGATGATGATTTTGAGCTTCCTTTGACATCTTGTTCAAAAACCCTAAGATTGTTGAACAAATCATCAATTGACCAGTCATCAACGCCTTCTTTTAGCCTCATGCTCATGGTTACATTGATCCATTCTTGAGGCATAGATCTAAGAAACTTATGGTTTGCATCTTCAGTAGATACAGGAGAACCATGAGCTTCTAGTTGAGAGAGTAGGTGTTGAAACCTTTCAGAACCTTTTTCAAGCCCTTCAGAACTGCTCACTATGAATGCCTCAAATTGTTGTTTAAGTATGGCCTTCTGCATCTTCTTGGAGTTGGCATTCCCTCCAAATCTGATTCTGATTGCTTCCCAGATCTCTTTTGCATCATCCATCCCATGGAACCTTCTTAGGTGTTCTTTTGGAATGGCCATCAGAAGAACGGTCCTAGCTTTCCTTTCTTTCTCTACAGCATCTGCAGCAGTGACTAGTGGAAGCACTTTAACAGTACCATCCTTGCCTACAGAGATCCTTTTCTTTGAGTTTCCATTCTGTATGACTTTCCACGCATCATTATCTATGTATTCCAGATAATGTTCCATCTCCATTGCCCATATATCATACTCCTCCTTCTTAAGAATTGGGAGTTTGATATTGGCCACAGGCACAATCTGTTGTTGCTGCTTTGGCTTCTCATTGTCAGAGATAGCATCTTCATGATTTGATTCATCAGCCTCAGAGTCACTGTTACGACTAGAGAATTTATCAACAATAGGTTTAGATATCTTGGAATTTTAGTGAGTGTTTGAGTGGTTATAGTGTGTGGATCTGTGTTTCTTCTTACTCAGAGTCCCTCAGCGAGGCTCTGATACCACTTGTAGGTCCAAAGATTTGGATCTTAGCAGCCTTTGTAAGACAATAGACACCTTGGATAAATCCAAACTATCTATATGGGAAACTCTAAACAATGTATACTTGATGTTAATGCGGAATGATAACACAAGCAGTAAGAACAACACAGAGAATTTACTAACTTTGTATTCTATTAATTTCTTGAAAACTTGGCATGGAACTCAATGTCGTAGGGTTCCTTTTATACTATAAGGAAAGCCTAATTCTACAAAACGTGTGAAAGGATGCATGCATATCTTCTCCTAAGATATCTAACCGTGTGCATATCCTTTCCTATAATATCTCCTAAGATATCTAACTTGTTTAGCAAAACAGACTTAACTAATCTGGCCAGACTTAACTTTGTACTGGCAGACTTAACTAAAACCTACCCGACTTAACTAGACTATTCAGACGTTTAAGTCTGTTACAAATAATTCCCAACATAAACTATGATAAATGCAGTTAATTAGTGGTTGGATCAACTACACGTTACCTTTCAATGCACGCATTAAGCCTATTTCACCAATCCACAAAAAGTCGAACCTCCCCTACTAGTTGTTCACTTAAAGAAAAACTTATTAAGCCCTAGATTCACTATTGGTAGTTGAGTGTCACTATTATCTTAAGCCCACTAATAAGTTCATTTACTAAACCTAATTCAACTGCAAATCACTCTTAACCGAATATGTCTGAGTTACTGTAGTTTTATCCCAATTAAAGCCATAACCTTGGTCTAGGAAAGTGCTCTAATAAACAATAAATTAATATTATAGCAAATGACTAAATTTAATATACTAGCTAGGTATCTACAAGAAATCAACCTCAGATTCATGTAGGATAGCGATATAAATATAAAAACCACATACTTGCAAAGATTTAGTTGTTAACTTATTCTAACCTAAGTCTCATGCATCATAAGTAATCACTAATAACTTTAGCCCTACATGTTAATAATGATCACACAAATAAACATGAAAATTATTGAGGTAGAGGACATAATTAATCAAGAAGATAATTGAATTGATAAACAAGTGTTGTAGGATGATCATATGATGTTTACACTTGAAAAGAGCACAAATATAATGCTAGAAAAAGCCCAAATACACTAATAATGTTTCATCCTATAACCCTAATGTTGGATAAATATACTCTGATCAAACTAACTATGTAGCTTGTAAGGGTTTAGTAATCTTGGATAAATACTAAACTACTAACAATGAAACACACGATATAACTCTGCTAAGTATGCGGAATCTACTTCAACAAAGCAAAGACGAATAATTTTGAACTCCAACGATTATATTAAAACCAAACTTTGAACTTGCTTATATTACAGATTCACTAACAACCCTAATCGCTATATATCTCTAATATCGAACTTGCATGTGTATCTCTAATGCCAACCTAGGGGTCCTTTTATAGGCATAAGGAAAACCCTAGTCGGTTTACAATACTTGAACGACAAGTTAACTAATTCTAATCTAAGAATATTCTAGAATTACATAATAATCCTTAAACGATTTGCATGTTAGTCCTTTATCATAACAGTTCTTTGATGAGCAGTACTTTGACTTTCTTCATAAGCAGTACTTTGACTTTCTTCATAAGAGCAGTACTTTGATCTTCAGCAGTACTTTGACTTTATAACCCAACAATCTTCCCCTAACTTGAATTCTACTTGCTTGATTTCAAGTTCCTTTGTATTCTCCATAAGTCATGCGAAATTACTCTAGCATTTAGCCTTTTTATCTTCAAGGAAAGATTGCATCTTTATCTTCTGTCTTGTACTCATTGTGTTTGTATTGTCATCATCAAAGTAATCTTTATCAGCAATCCTTATCAGCAATATTTATCATCACAGCAAACTAATCTTTTTCAGCAACACAGCAACATATGGCAAAATGTACATCAGATCACAAAGTTTCATACTATTCTCATCACATCCAGGTGTGTGAACTCCTATGAGAGGTGAATCATTCAAAAATAATGGATTTTCGTGTCTCTTTACCAAAGCCATTAACCCTGGAGTAGCCAATGTTTAGGTTTAAGAACCATGGTACATTGATAACCTTATGATTTTTAGCAAATCATCAGCTATCAACGGATTTGTTTAGTCTTTACCAAGAGCCGTTTGCTTTTGGACTAGCTAGTTCTTTTAGTACAATCACTACCATGGTGAACTAATTACCATACAAACGGATTTTCCATAGCCTTTACCCCAAGCCATTACCTTGTGGGCTAGCCAACTCTTCACTTTCACAGATATGGTGAGTTGAAAACCATACAATTTTTAGTAAATTGTCAACTAAAAACGGATTTGATAATCACATCAGAGCCGTACCCTCATGATGAGTCAAGCTCTTTCTTGTTTATTAAACATGGTGAGTTGAATACCATTTGTTGTGTAGTACAAGTACTAACACCATGTGTTACTCAAAGCAATTTGTTGTTGTTATCTTGTGCTTCAAAAAAGTATTTTGCACATTACGAAAATTGCTGTTTTTACTGGTTTTTATGCTACAAGCAGTACTTTGATAAAGTACTGTTTGTCTAGCAGTACTTTGAATAAAATACTTCTTATTCAAAAGATATATAACAAAAACCATACCAGTAATCATGCATCATCATCTGCTAAAGTTGTCCATTTGATGAACAACTCAATTACCATGAGAGCTGTTTCATTCTCTTGTTCAACTTCCATACCATGATCTAGCATCCTAATTGATGCGTAGTTTTGTGACCTTACAACAGGTTTTACCTCTCAAGGGATCTCAAGAGGCTTACAACCCCACCAGGCAGTGTACCTGACCGATGTAGTATAGGATAGTGGTAAGTACAGGGGATTGATCGTTCTCTCACAGGGAATAGTGTTCGTTAGGAAAGAAAAACTACTCTAATAGGTCTAAGGGTGAAGGAAGGTTTTTTTTTTTTTTTTTGTATTTTTATATTTTTAGGAAAGCAAGTAAAATCTCGGTTTTGAAGGAGTGGGCGGAGTTAGTTGTTAGTCAACTAACCCAAGATAACTACAATTGCAAGTAAAATAAAATAACTAAACTATTTGGTGGTGAAAACTATATGGAGAAAAGTTATGTTTACTTAGACTTCATTACTCCCTAACTATCTTTTACCGGTTAATTGATATGTATGTTACTTGTGTGGATGAAGTGTGTATTCCTAATAACTCATGGAGTGGCATACATATCTCTCCAATTCTATGAGCTCTTATCTCCTCCTATGCCATGCACGGCACAACCATATAGATTGTAAACAGTGGGTCATGCGTTAAATACTACCTTAATAGCCTAGTATGCCTTGGCTACATGTTTCCCAAGATGTTCAAGCACGTTACCATAAAGGAGGTTGGCTAGTTTTCTTGAGCCTAACATTGATGGAACAATCATCCCAACAAACAACAACACATCAATTAACCAGTAATTAATAGTTAGGTTTCATTAGATCTAAGCAAACACAAGAAGAATTTAGCTACACATGTTAATTAAAAGACAAGCAAAAGAGATAATCAACCAACACATAGACATATTGATTGAATTAAAGTGAAGACTTATCTTTAATTAAGCATGAGGGTTCCAAGGGTTGGAAACCCTAAAAAGTACAGAAAATTCATCTAGGGTTTGTTGCCAAAAGTTCTCCACAAAGTTCCACACTAATGAATGAAAAATAGAAAACTGTAGATAGACTTTTACACTCTGATGGCGTCAGGTTATAGGGTCTGACGCCGTCAGCCCGCCGCCATAAGGTTTCTCGGATGGCCTAGATCCACTTCTGACCCCGTCACCCTTTGTTGCCTTCTGGGCCGTCACTCTTTAAATTATAACCTGACGGCCTACCACCAATAACACCTGACGGCGTCAGGTGTAAATCTCCAAATTCTTTCTGGCCCGTCATTTAAAAATTGGTTTTCACTCTTTTGTCAATGTTTGCTGACGGCGTCACCTTGTGACTCTGACGCCGTCAAGTAGTAATTCCAGCTTCTTTTGAGACTTTGTCGTTTTCTTCACTTTTATGCTCCAAAAACGTCCGAAAATGCATGTTTTCCAGATTTCCTCTCAAAAGTACCTAAAATGATAGAAGGAACGATTTAGGGCAATATTTGATCACATTTACACGAATTAAGGCTTAAATGACCCCTTAAAAGCGTAACACTTTCCGTCTCATCAAATACCCTTACACTTGGGATTTGCTTGTCCTCAAGCAAATGAGCTTTTATTCCAATCAAAATATGAGTTAGGGGTCATTTAACACGAATATAAA
>LBNU01039285.1:41447-84731 GCA_014162995.1 Artemisia annua
CTACCATCCAAAATAATACATCATAAGGGAGTTGCATTCCCCTTACACTTGAATCTTTACATAACTTTACAATTACTATTCTAATGACTCGAATTAAGATAACTGAAAAACTTAGAGTACTTTTAAAATATTTAGCACATATGGGGGTAATAATGTCGTTCTTCCCCATTACTCTATTACACTAGTACTTTACCCATGAGTCCCAATCGTCTCAAAACAATATGTACAATGATATGACTTAACTTAGCAACCATGTAATTGACTATATAATTAACTAAGGGTTTAATAAATGTTTTCACAATAATGCACCAAAGGTAGGTGCATACAAGGTAGGCTAAGGCGATTTGGGTGTACATTTAGTGGGGTGTAAACAAATTCTCACTTTGAGTAAGATGCTCAAAGATCGAAACGAAAGGATAGGCTCGGAGGGGTGTACTAGGGGTATCGTGTACCAAAAATGGATACAACGCAAATGGTGTGGGAGAATTACTTGACCAATGAAGTCAATGTAATTATAACAAAAAATACGGGTATAAAACAATAGGTTAATCCTAATGCCTCTTATCATGTAGTAAATCTTAACTACACGAATGTAGTCTCACTTGTGGATTTGAGATGCTCCTAACGCAAGTTCTAGAATCTAAATGCTACCGGTACACACATCATAGCACCAAAGATGGGTGCTTTTCCTACCAATTCTAGGGGCGAACCTCACATATTGGGGGTGGAAAAAAATTTTAGTGGTACGGTTTTGTGCTAGTCATACAATTTCCTATCCATGAGACGCTCATTAAGACCAAGGTTTCACTTCTAGATGTTGTAAAAAATTTTAAATTGGCGCTAAAATTGCCCTAACAAATATTTCTCTTGGTTTTATTACAAATTCACTATCAAACAAAGCAAAACATCAAGCGTAAGTGTATTCTCAACGGTGCCTTCATTTACCCCCCTTACACTTAAACCGAACATTGTCCCCAATGTTCAAATAAAAGATGTAAAAGTAAATAAGATGAAAGAATGAAATCAAGTACTCCCCAGAATCGTTTGATGTGGATAGTGAGGTAACATGGTTAGATCTTCTTCCAAGAAAGACGAACGTTCAAAGTTTCCCTTCCAAAATAATAGTCTTCTTGTCCAAAATAACCTGTTAACCTGAAAAAGATAAAGGCCAACCTCGCATAAAATCGGCGGTAAAATCTATATACTAGGATATAATGCTTGTGGAATGAATATTTTGCAGAATTCTTGGAGATTATAAGTTAAAGAATTAACAAAACTTTTTATGGTTCCGGGAGAAATACAAAACTTTCAAAAATTGCAGAAAATTTTAACCTGACGCCGTCAGGTGTTATGCCTGACACCGTCAGAATGATCTGACATAATTCTCATGTTAAGTTTTCGGGAAAAATTCTTGAAAAACAAGAGCTTACTTCCTGGAATTCCTGCAAAAATTCATTATGACTCGATACAAGCATTTGACTCTAACAAATACTAATATGTATGTTAATTTACATTGTTATGATTCATGTTCATTCGTTCTTTATAAACCGATTTAGATTTCCCTTACACTTAGCTTTTGAAAAATACCTTTATATGTAGTTGAGACGAAGTTAAAAACAAAATAAAGCATTTTCACAATTTAGTTTGAAGCATGAATTAATAACAAGAAAAATAACTTACATACGGAAACAAATAAAATCAAACAAACAAACAAATAAACACACAAAGCTTGGGTTACCTCCCAAGAAGCGCTTGTTTTTGTTCGAGTCACGAGCCTGACTCTACCCTTATTTAACGGATAAAGGGGAGGTTTTCCCAACACTTAAGATTAAGTGCGGGTGGTAGTAGCGATACACACCATCTCGGTGGAGGTATGCCTCATGAGGAAAGAGTGGTGGATGAATTATATACTCAAAGGGGTGTGCTCCATTCATCATATCCTTACCTAGTTCACTTTGGTCAATTGGTGAATTAAAGTTTTCTCCTAAAAAGGGATCATCTTCTATCAACTTTGAGAGACTCCTATTTGGGAATCCATCTTGACCTAGTAAACCCGGTTTAAACCCATAATGTTTCTTGTGATCAATCATGAATGGGTGATATAAGTGTGTAAGGTCATGGTTGACTCCTATATTGGCTTCCATTCCACATGGTTTAGAGTCTACTACCTTCATCGTAAAACTACCCGTACTATATGGTTTGATGGGTGGATCGGGACCTATTTCAATTCCTAAATTTTCATCCAAGGATGGAAGATTAGGTAACGGTTTTGGTTTAGGCTCCGGTTCATCAAAACTAGGAACTTCCATAGAACTAAAAGAAAGGTTATAACTACAAGTGTTCAAACTTATTTCTTCTAGCTGTGTTTGGTCCAAGGGCTCTACCTCTATTGGGGTTCCTATAGTCTCTTTTACTTCTTCCGGGTAAGTCATAGGCGATGTGTGTGCCTCAAATAATGGCAAGACTTGTGGGGTGTTTAGTGGGCTTGTATTATTTACCTCATCCTTCCTCGTGTCTAGATCATCTGTATCCTCATACAAAGCCATTAATTCATTCAACTAATGGTTCACGGTTAAGAAGCTTTCCTCAAAATTTTTCCAAAGGGTCTCACTAAAAGGAATTGATCCTGAAAATGATCGTCTAATAGAAATTACACATGCATAGAATTCATCAAACCCATCAAACTTTACCCCCAACTCCTCTTGGATATCACTAAGATCACACAAAAATTCATTGGAATGATAAGTAGCAAATCTATTGGTGAAATATACTTGTTCCTCCATTGTCAATGATCTAAATGGAATTTCATCCGCCATAGTGACAAATGAAAATGGTTTTACAAACAAAGGGCACAAAGAAAAAGATAGACTACAAGAAAGCTACTAAAAAGAAAATAAAAAACTCACTAGATAAGAATCTAATGAGTAGACCTAATGAAACAAAATTTCTACCTAAACAATAACTACTCCCCAGCAGCGGCGCCAAAAACTTCATGCGTGGTTTTGTGAACTTACAACAGGTTTTACCTCTCAAGGGATCTCAAGAGGCTTACAACCCCACCAGGCAGTGTACCTGACCGATGCAGTATAGGATAGTGGTAAGTATGGGGGATTGATCGTTCTCTCACAGGGAATAGTGTTCGTTAGGACAGAAAAACTACTCTAATAGGTCTAAGGGTGAAGGAAGATTCTTTTTTTTTTGTATTTTTATATTTTTAGGAAAGCAATTAAAATCTCGGTTTTGAAGGAGTGGGCGGAATTAGTTGCTAGTCAACTAACCCAAAATTACTACAATTGCAAATAAAATAAAATAACTAAACTATTTGGTTGTGAAAACTATATGGAGAAAAGTTGTGTTTACTTAGACTTCATTACTCCCTAACTATCTTTTACCGGTTAATTGATATGTATGTTACTTGTGTGGATGAAGGGTGTATTCCTAATAACTCATGGAGTGGCATACATATCTCTCCAATTCTATGAGCTCTTATCTCCTCCTATGCCATGCACGGCACAACCATAGGGATTGTAAACAGTGGCTCATGCGTTAAATACTACCTTAATAGCCTAGTATGCCTTGGCTACATGTTTCCCAAGACGTTCAAGCACGTTACCATAAAGGAGGTTGGCCAGTTTTCTTGAGCCTAACATTGATGGAACAATCATCCCAACAAACAACAACACATCAATTAACCAATAATTAATAGTTAGGTTTCATTAGATCTAAGCAAACACAAGAAGAATTTAGCTACACATGTTAATTAAAAGACAAGCAAAAGAGATAATCAACCAACACATAGACATATTGATTGAATTAAAGTGAAGACTTATCTTTAATTAAGCATGAGGGTTCCAAGGGTTGGAAACCCTAAAAAGTACAGAAAATTCGTCTATGGTTTGGTGCCAAAATTTCTCCACAAAGTTCCACACTAATGAATGAAAAATAGAAAACTGTATATAGACTTTTACACTCTGACGGCGTCAGGTTATAGGGTCTGACGCCGTCAGCCCGCCGGCATAAGGTTTCTCGGATGGCCTAGATCCACTTCTGACGCCGTCACCCTTTGTTGCCTTCTGGGCCGTCACTCTTTAAATTACAACCTGACGGCCTACCACCAATAACACCTGACGGCGTCAGGTGTAAATCTCCAAATTCTTTCTGGCTCGTCATTTAAAAGTTGGTTTTCACTCTTTTGTCAATGTTTGCTGACGGCGTCACCTTGTGACTCTGACGCCGTCAGGTAGTAATTCCAGCTTCTTTTGAGACTTTGTCGTTTTTTTCACTTTTATGCTCTAAAAACGTCCGAAAATGCATGTTTTCCAGATTTCCTCTCAAAAGTACCTAAAATGACAGAAGGAACGATTTAGGGCAATATTTGATCACATTTACACGAATTAAGGCTTAAATGACCCCTTAAAAGCGTAACACTTTTCGTCTCATCACTGATCATAAGATCTCTTGTAAGAGGATATCTTCTCTCTGCTAGCATATGAATCATGGTACCATCTTCTAGCTCCAATACATGCACTCCTGCTGATTCAAAGAATATCCAGCTTGTAATTTCCCAATCTTCTTGATTATTCCAGAGATCATCCTTGCTTGTTTCTTCAATATCCCAGAGAGTTGAAAGATCACCCAGCAAGATTAAACCCACTCCTCTTGGTGGAATGTGTTCAAAATAAGCTTGTACTTGTTGATGCAGATGAAGTAAATCTTCTCTGTCTATCAAATGCAGTATGTCCCACAACATGTTGAATGCTCTAAAACTTTCATCTTCTCTATGAAAAACAAGATAATCTCCATCTTCTTTCGATTCTACAACTGCCAATGTAGAAATCTTAGACTTTGCCTCAGCAACTTCTTTTGATTTTGGATGCTCAAAATCAACAACTCTTAAATAATTCCTCAGCTCATCAACTGTATATGTTCTCAATTCAACTGTATCTTTGAACTTCTTTGATGGTTGTTCTTCAGTTGTTGTCCTTTTTCTTTATCTATTCTTGCATCCTTGATCTGCTGATGCTTTTCAGAGGCAAATGGAATAATACTATCAAGCTCCTTTTGATAAGATTCTCTAATAGCATCATATAAATCTTTCATCTCTTGATATTTTAGCCTCTATAAACCTTTGTAGCCATGACCCTTCAAATAGCTCATCATTGCATTTCTTTCTTAAGCTTTTGATTTTGGTTTACTTGATTGAACAACTATCTCCTTTTCTTTCTCTAATGCAGCATCATACTGAGCCTGCCACATTCTAGCAGCTTCTTCATTTTTAGCAACTTCAATTGCTCTTAAGTCTGCTAAAGTCAGCTTCTTCTTCTTTTTCTTTGATTCTACCAATATTCCTTTTCCTTTATCCTTTGGATCTACCTCTTGAGTAGGCTGAGAAGAAGGTTGTAAGCTTTGAGATTGTTCAACTCTAGGAATAGTAATACCTCTAGGTCTTGACATGTTGAGCAACATATTAGCAATGGTCTCATCATCACTATGTTCCTCTTGCTGAATTGGATCTGAAGGACCAACTTCTTCATTAAAATCCAAAGTCCTTGGTGTAATCAGATATGGCCTGACAGTACTTTGAGCCACAATACCTTGAGCACCAACACTTTGTTCAACAGTATCTTGAAGAAGAGTATTTTGACCAGTACCTTCTAAATCCATCTCTTCTGTATCTCCACCACTATGAATAACATCATTGTCATCTTGAAGATTTGTATGCTTAGTTTCATCACTTTTTCTCTCAACAGTATTTTGAGGAACAACATCTTCAAAAAGTGGTGTAACTGTATCATCATAGTGAGCATCTTCATTCAAATTCTCTTCAGGTTCAACATCTAAATCTTTATTAAGGTCAGCATCTTCATTCAGATTTTCATCTTCCAAATTACTCCCCAATGTGAATGAAGATAGCTTCTTTAGCTTCCTTTTCTTAGGCATAGGTTTCTGACCACTCTTCCTCTGTGATTTCACCCACAATTTGTGGTGTTGAACTAGTGGCCATACAAAGCTCTTCAATCTCTTGAACTTATTCTACAACTTCAACATTGCTGCAGCTTGATTATCATAAGCCTTCTTTAACCTCCTCAATTGCCTGGTGAAAGCATAGTTGTCCAACACTCCCTCATCTCCTCTAGATGTTTGAGACCCATCTGTGGAAGTATAATCATTGGGAGTTGGTGGTTGATTCTCACCTTGCTCTGAATCATCATTGGCAGTACCTTGCAGAGAAGCAGTACCTTCCTTAGAAGCAGTATGGTGAGAAGATTCATGAGCTGGTGATGAAGCAGTATGTTGAGCAGGTTCTTGATCCAGAGATGGAGCAGTATGTTGAGAAACAGTTCCTTCCCTTGAATGTGAATGCTCATAATGTGGAGAAGAGTCATGAGCCTGAGATGGAGTATTAGTTGAATGTGAATGCTCAGTATCATGATCTGAATCTTCTTGTGCTGCATCCCTAACAGCCTGTGCTACTTCCAAAATATGAGCAGTTAAAGGTGTATTTTTCCCAGAGAATTTGGCACTCTTTGTAGACATGAATGTGAACACCTTGTTAGGAAGTACTATTGCAGGCAAAAAGCTTGGAGGTTTAGGAATACCCTCAAGCTGTTTGTTCAAAAATAATTGAACAAATCTGGAATACATCAAAAATGGTGAACAATTTTTGATATTGTTGTGCATACCATCAAGAATCATAAAAGAGAAATTGAAAGGTTGATTGGTAGCTAATCCCATTAAAGCAGAAGCTATGGTTTGACTAAATTCATTCCAGGTAGTACTTTTGGAACTCAAGCAGTGAAGTAAAACATGCATAAGATTAGTGAGAGATCCTTCATACCCTATATCTCTGAGTGTATCCCATAGTACTTGTTTATCAAATCTAACAGTACCTTCTTCATCATGAAACAAAAGATATTCCCTTATTGTAGCCTCAGTGATCCGAATAGTCTTTCCAGCAACCTTTGTTTGAGTGAAAGAAACATCAGGTTCTTCCCAACCAGATGTAGCAGTAGCCCAAAATTGTTGAATCCATGGTCCAATAATGTCAGGATTGACCAATATACCATAATTGATTGAAGACCCAGTTAGGAAATCAATAATAGCGTGAAAATCAACATTCTTCATTGTCTTGTCCAAATTGGCGATCATGTTATGTTTTCTACAGATTTCACGAGCCATTGTTCATTTGGTTGGAGAAGAATGAATAGAACGGCGAGGGTGGATTTGATGAGAAAAGTGGTGGAAGACTGGAGGGATGGATAAGTATAAAGATGAGAGTAAAAATCGGTAGGGTTAGTTATGTATGGGTAAGATTTAAAAAATCAAAGCCCAATAAATGTGATACCGTTATTTTTGGCATTTATCCCTTATTTTTGACCGTTGGAACAGTACTTTTCACGTAACAGTATTTTCCACTTAAGCAGTACTCTTCAAAGCAGTACATTCCAAAGCAGTACTTTCCAGTAAATTGCAAGCAGTACTTTCCATTCTCTTTACCACAAATAGATACACAAATGCAAAAACATCAAAGAGCATTGTGTTGCCTCCCCTCAAACAATGCATAGGACTAAACTAAATTAAGTCCTCCCCTCAAATGTTGCTTAATAATTAATCATACCAATACTCACCACTAAATGTTCGAATCTTGAAACATCAAATCCCTTTGTGAGTAGATCAGCTACATTGTCATCTGTGTGGACTTTTACAACATTAATGAGCCTATGCTCATAACAATCATGAATAAAGTGATGCCTAATCTGAATGTTCTTGGTCTTGGAATGATAAACAGGATTCTTCACAATGCAAATTGTACTCTCATTGTCAATGTTGATAGGAGTATTCTTGAAATTGAATCCATAATCCAAGAGTTGATTCTGCATCCATAGTACTTGTCCACAACAGCTTGCAGCAGCAACATATTCTGCTTCAGTGTATGATGTTGCTACAATTGTTTGTTTCTTACATTTCCATGAAACTAATCTTCTTCCAAGATATTGGCATCCTTCAGTGGTTGATCTTCTATCATAATTATCTCCTGCATAATCACTGTCTAAAAAAGCTTCCAAGTGAAAAGGTGAATCCTTAGGATACCACAACCCTAACTTAGGTTGGTGCTTGAGAAAACTAAAAACTCTTGACTGCATTCATATGAGAGACCTTGGGTGTCACCTGATATCTTGCACATAAGCATACAACAAACATGATGTCAGGTCTAGATGCAGTTAAGTACGTAAGACAACCAATCATTGATATGTAAAGCTTGACATCCATAGCTGCTCCATCTTCATCTTTTCCTAATGAGTTTGAAGCTTTAATGGGTGTGGTAACTGGCTTCATAGTACTTAATTTAAACTTTTTAAGAATGTCAGTAACATACTTATCTTGACTAATGAAAATGCCAGTATTTGATTGTTTAACTTGAAGCCCCAAAAAGAAAGTTAATTCACCCATGGAACTCATTTGAAACTCATTTTGCATAAGCATCTCAAATTCTTTCACCATTGACTATTTTGTAGCTCCTAAAATAATATCATCCACATAAACTTGAACAAGCATAATATCCTTTTTATCTCTTTTGATAAACAAAGTCTTATCAATTGCACCTCTTCTGTAACCATGTTACAATAGAAAAGTGGAAAGTCTTTCATACCAAGCTCTGGGAGCTTGATGAAGGCCATACAGTGCTTTGATAACTTTGTAGACTTTGTTTGGATGTTTAGGATCCTCAAAACCAGGAGGTTGTTGAACATAAACTTTCTCTGTAATTTTGCCATAAAGAAAGGCACTTTTGACATCCATTTGATAAACAAGAAATCCCATATAAGAAGCAAAAGCAAGAAATAATCTTATTACTTCAATCCTTGCTACATGAGCAAACACTTCATCATAGTCCACTCCTTCTTCTTGTCTATATCCTTGTGCAACCAATCTTGCTTTGTTCTTGATGACATTACCTCTTTCATCTCTTTTAACTCTGAAAACCCATCTTGTACCAATTACTTTTTGTCCGTCTGGTAAATCACATAATACCCAAACATCTTGAAGTTTGAATTGAAGAAGTTCTTCTTGCATGGCTTCAACCAAACTCTCTTTAGCAAATGCTTGTGATATTGTCTTGGGTTCTTCTAGAGAGATAAAGCAAGCAAACAGTCATGTTTTTTGATCCTTATGATTCATCCTGTTTTGTTTATAAACAAAGCTAAGTAAAGCATTATGTGGCTTATGATACGCTTAGCTTTGGATCTTGTGATGACTCCTGAAGTGGGAGATACAATGATTTTACTAGCAGGATGATTCTTATGAACTCTTGAAGTATGAGTTGTTTGAACTTCAAGATCATCCTCCAAATTTGTGTAATCAGGACCTTGTTGGGAGAAGATGCCTTCATCTTGCAACTCATCATCTAATTCTTCAAAAACAGGCATGGTTGGACCATCAAAATCATCAGTGTTGGTCCAATTGGTTGAACCTACTCCACCAGAAGTACTTTTAAATTGAGCAGCAGTACTTTGATTCAAAGTACTGTGATCCAAAGTACTGTGAGAGTAATTTGTAGACTTTCCCTTTTTCTTCTCTGCTTCATAGGCTCTTCTTTGATCATCTTCATAGGATTTTGTTAATGTTTCTTGAAAGAGCATCCTATTAAGTTCATCTTGAATAGCTTGATCTTTATCAGAGACTATTGAAGTTGGTTCAACATTACTTTGTTCCTTTTCAATGGTTATGGGTGCTTCATCAGGAACATCTTTAGGGCTAACATTGACTCCATGAACAATTTACTGTGAATCTTCTTCTTCTGAATGAACAACCTGATTTTCTTCTCTAACAGGTACATAGTTCATAGAAGGAGTCAAAATATTAAGGTCAAACATCCAATCAAGAGCTTTACCTTTTTGATTTGCTTGATCTTCAAGGAACTCCACATGAAGACAGTCTTGAACCTTCCTTGTAGCCCTGTTGTACACTCTAAATCCTTTACTATTGGTACAGTAACCCAATAGGTAGCCTTCATCTGACTTGCCATCAAATTTTCCCAGATTATCAATGGTGTTTAGAATAGTCAGAGGACAGCCAAAAGGTTTCATAAAACTAATACTTGGTTTCCTTCCCACAAGCAACTCATAGGGTGTCTTCATCTGTGGTTTCGTGATAGACACTCTATTCAACACATAACAAGCTGCACTTACAGCTTCAACCCTAAATTGAATAAGTATTAAAGAATCTGCAAGCATTGTTCTTGCTGCTTCTATCAATGTTCTGTTCTTCCTTTCTGCAACACCATTCTACTGAGGAGTTCTAGCAATGCTAAACTCCCTCTTAATACCTTTCTTGGCACAAAATTCATCCATAAGCTTGTTCTTGAATTCAGTTCCATTATCACATCTAATGGATCTGACTTTGAGTCTTAATTGATTTTCAAGGGCTATGATGAGATCATGAATAGCATCAAAGGTTTCATCTTTAAATCCCAAGAAAAAGACCCAACTAAATCTGCTACAATCATCTGTGACGACTAAATAATACTTCTTCTTGTTCAAGCTTTCAACAGAAACAGGTCCAAACAGATCCATGTGCAACAACTCCAAAGGTTCTCTAACAGTTCTCTCTTCAAGCTTCCTACATGAAGCTTTATGTTGTTTACCCTTCTTACAAGCCAAACACGAGTGATCTGACTTGAATGTTAAGATGGTAAACCTCTAACTAGATTGCCTTTAACCAACTTGTTGATATTTTTGAAGTTCACATGTCCTAATCTTCTATGCCATAGATGTGCCTCTTCAAGTGTTGCCTTTGCTACTAAACAAGTCGCTCTTTCCAGAAGAATTGATATTCTTCAAATCTAAACTGTACACATCATTGGTTCTTGGTATTCTCAGTGTTACCAAGTGATCATCAACAAACTTGAACCCAGGAGAGAGAATTAAACATTATGTGTCAGTGAATAACACAGGATACTTCTTGTCACAAATCTGAGAGACTGACAAAAGGTTGAACTTAAGCTCCTTCACATATCTAACATTCTCAAAATCAATGCATCCTGTCTTGATGGTTCCTTTGCCAGTAATTCTTCCTCCATCTGGATCATCCCCAAAAGCAAATCTTCCTCCAAAATAAGCCTTAAAATCTGACAAAATCTCCTTGTCTCCTTTCATGCTACCAGAGCAACCACTATCAATAATAAGATGATCTTGAAGCTCCTCATCTGGGTTGCCCTGCATAAAAGATGAAAAGGATTAGTTTCTTTTAGGAACCCAAGCCATTACTGACTTGTGTTCCCCTTGTGGAGTTACATACTTAAATTCTTTGAGTATGTAATCTCCACTGTTTTTGAAAACATGGTGAAGAATTATTGTTTGTGGTCCCAAAATCTGTGTTGGTTTTTCAACAACACTCTCATTTTCATCAAAATTCTCTTTTGCAACAAAACTCTCTTTTGCAACAAAACTCTCTTTTGCAACAAAACTCTCTTTTTCACCCTTACTTGGTGAAAGTACTGTTTGTCCCCCATCAGTACATTCTTTCTTAACCCAGTTGGTATTAACACTTTGTTTTGATTTCTTTGATCTAGGTACTCTATTTGAGGTGTAAGGCCTTCTAGATTGATAGTAATTGGATCTCCTTGGTATTACATTAGAATTACCTAGATTGGGTGAAAATCTAGCAGTACTTTGAGAAGGTACTGCCTTTGACTTACCAGTACCTTGAAAAGTGTTGCCTGTGGGTACTGGTGGTTTGGAAAAAGGTCGTTTCTGTGAGGGTATCTATAGTCTTTTGAGAAATTACTATGATTAACCTTATTTGAGTAATTCCAAGCTGGTTTGTTCTCCTTTGGCTTAGGGTGTGCAGATTTGGTCTTAGGGAATTTACTTAAGAATTCTAAGTGAAAGTCACAGTCCTTAATCAGTTGATGAGGACTGTAGCATACATAACATAGCTTTTTATCCATATTCCCAAATCCTCTTCCTTGAGTTCTGTAACCAAAACTTTGTTGACTCTTTGGTGAAAAAGATTTTCTAAAATTAGCAGTATTTTGAAAAGTACTTCTTGAAGGTACTGTTGAATAGTTAGCAGTACTTTGAGAAGAGTTTGGAGGTACTGCTTGTTTTGAAAAAACTTTAGAAAACTTTTGAGCATTATGAACTACCCTGAACCATTACCATTACTCTGTTTATTCTCAACCTTAGGTTTCTCAACTGTTTCTTTTAAGGATTGAGAACTAGATGGACTAGAATTAGTTTGACCAGTAAGCTTTTTCCTAAATTCTAGGTTATCTACCCCAAAACAAGAAACATCTGTCCTAGGTGGTTGAAGGGTACCAGTGGGTGGAGGGACTTCATTATATCCCTTGTTCTTCTTAAATTCAGGAGGTGTTTGACTAATTAATTCCTCATCACTAGATGTGTTTTCATCTAAGCTAATGAATTCTTCATTGCTAGTTGAAGTTACCTCTGAGTTAAGTTGTTCCTTATCACTAGGGAAACTCTCTTCTGAACTATCATACTCAATTCCATAACCTAATCCAGTTTTAAGGTTTGCTCTTCTTTGTTTTTCTACAAAACTAACATGTGAAAGACCAGACTCTTTCCAACTAGCAAGTTTTTCTAACAAATCATCCCTTTGTTTAGTGAGCTTTTCAACCTCAGAAACTTTACATCCTAACTTCCATTTACTCAATTTTAATTGATAGTCTTGTTGTTAATATTTTTGTGCCAAAGCCATTTCATTATTTTCATGAGTGATTATTTTGGCCTCCATTGACTCTAAAGTCAATTGATAGCCAGCTACCTCAGACCTAGCCTTTCTACAATTATCTCTTTCAGTCTCATATTCTTTAAGTAACTTTTGATAAAGATTACTACACTTAGAGCATACCTCAGAGATAGTGGATGAACTTGGTGAAGTAGCTACCATAGCAAACTGAACAGATTCTTCTTCACTCTCCATGCTGCAATCAAAGCTTCCAAGACCATCTCTTGATTCCAAAGCAGCAAATCCGGGTTCTTCATCAAAAGCTGTGCTCCAATCTTCCAATGCAACAGTACAGTAGGTGACTGGTTCATCATCAAATTCATTGCCCCAATCAATCTCTGAAAGGGTTTCTTGAGCCACCAATGCAGTTGGTTTTCGGTCAGCAATTGGAACTTCTTTTCTTTCAACCTTGGGTTGTTCAATAGTTCTATTTGCCTGATATTTAGCAAACTTGCATTCTCTTGCAAAGTGTCCAGGCTTAAGACAATTAAAGCATTCAATCTTTGACTTGTCAAAAGCTATACCCTGTTTAGCTTTGAAATCAATACCTCTGCCTGTTTTGTTAATGAACTTCTTGATCCTTGCAGTGATCATGGCAACTTGCCATCTAATGTTAATTTCTTCCAGAGCATCTTCATCAATTTGCATCAACTCTTCTTGATAGGTAACAGGTAAGGTAGCTTGTTGAGCAAAGAAGGAACATACAACATCATCACAGTTGGTGTTGTTGGATGGTGATGAAGAGGTGGTAATCATGGTTGTGCAAGGGTTCTGTTAAGCACTAACAGTACTTGGAATAGGATAAGCAGTACTGTTAGTGGAAGTACTGCTTCTGTTTTCAGAAGACACAAAGCAATGTTTGGAGTTTTCTGATGAGAACTTGAACTTGTATGACCATTGATCTCATGCTCATACACCTTTAGATTGTTGTAGAGATCATCAAAGTCCATGGAATCCAAACTTGGTTGTCCTCAAATCATAGTAGCAACCACATGCCATACAGATGGAAAACTCCTTAAGAACTTCAAGTTAGCATCTTCAATGGATACCTCTGCACCATATAGCTCTAAAATACTAAGAAGATTTTGAAATCTGTCATAGGCAGCATCAAGACCTTCTCTTTCACGAACAGTGAAGGTTTCAAACTGTTGCTTCAATAAATTCCTATGCATCTTCTTTGAAGCATCATTACCTCCAAATCTTGTCTTAATAGCAGCCCATAATTGTTTTGCATCCTCAGCATCATGAAACTTGAGTAGGTGACCATCAGGAATAGCAGACAACAGTATGTTGAGAGCCTTGTCTTGATTCCTCTTGGTAGCTGCTGGCAAGGTTGGCATAGGTGGTTTAGGTTGTCCTTCAACTGCTACAGGTTCCTCAAAAACAACATTACCATTGACAATTACATCCCATAGAGCATGGTCTGTAATAGCAAGGTACTGTCTCATCTTCATGCTCCAGAGATCATATTCCCCCTTCTTGATGATTGGAATCCTGAGTGAGGTGATGGATGGGATTGGTGTAACTTTAGTCGTCATTGTTTAGGGTTTGTTGTAAATTAGGTTTGAAGGTTTCTTCTTAATCAGAGTCTCCACACAAGCTCTGATACCACTTGTTGGATCGATATACTCTGATCAAACTAACTATGTAGCTTGTAAGGGTTTAGTAATCTTGGATAAATCCTAAACTACTAACAATGAAACACTGATACAACTCTGTTAAGTATGCGGAATCTACTTCAACAAAGCTAAGAAGAATAACTTTGAACTTCAACGATTATACTAAAACCAAACTTTGAACCTGCTTATATTACCGATTCACTAACAACCCTAATCGCTATATATCTCTAATATCGAACTTGCATGTGTATCTCTAATGCCAACTAAGGGGTCCTTTTATAGGCATAAGGAAAACCCTAGTCGGTTTACAATACTTGAACGACAAGTTAACTAATTCTAATCTAAGAATATTCTAGAATTACAAAATAATCCTTAAACGATTTGCATGTTAGTCCTTTTTCATAACAGTTCTTTGATGAGCAGTACTTTGACTTTCTTCATAAGCAATACTTTGATTTTCTTCATAAGAGCAGTACTTTGATCTTCAGCAGTACTTTGACTTTATAACCCAACAACTAATACTTGGATGCGCATGTACAAAAAGAAAATCATAGCCTGCAATGGCGTCTGCCCCTTTTGCGACTACGTCGCCAGTCATGCTTTTTATGACGCCTAGGACTTCCATCTTCCACGGCATCTAGTCTTATCGCGGCATTGTCAAGAGTTGTTTACGACGCCGTCGTGATGAAATAGTTAACATACCAAGTGTTCAACCAAGATCCAAATTAAGCGATGTAAACACAAGCCAACTACCATTATAACTAACAGACCAAGTGTTCAAAACATGCAAGAATGTAATTTTTACAAGGAAGGATACATTTATAATTCACTTACTCTCAAAATGGTCAAGGGAATAAATAAATGAATATGATAATGCTCACAAGCCCTATCATACTCGAACACACAATATAAGCTTGACATATAACCAAACCTCCACCACTATGATGTAAGCCTCTAAAATTAAATATTAAAGATGTCTTTTCATGGATTGTAATGTAAGGAAAAGGGTAATCGAACAAACAGTTTATTTAGATATATGGGAATATGTTTAAACCAGTGCCACTAGAATTTTTTTGAACTAATGGTTAAAATTTATAAAGCTTTATAAGTGTTTTATGTTATCCCATATCAATAAATTATAAACCTTTTGAATTTATAAACCTTTTCTCAATTTGATAAAAATGTGTTACAACTTTATAAATGTTCCACACTACGCATACAATAATTGTGTTGAGTTTATAAAGAGTTCGAAGAATTAAGACATTTTCATACCACCTAGATTTCTCACAACGATTGAAGAAAGATATAAACTTCTTCAAGTTTTTTTAAACCTGTTCATAAACCTTTTATAATGGATGCTCTAGTAAATAAGCAAAAGTGCATCTATAAAGCACTATCAATAACAACTAGTAACTCCGGACCATGCCAACGTATATCACCGCTCATAATCTGTTTGTGATACTTTCTTCTTTCTTTCCGATTTCTTTTTTTCTAACAAATTGAAGGTGTTATTACACACCTATTTTATTTCCAACATAATCATAACATCATCACAAGATAATTATGGCATCATAAAATTTTGCGTGATTTTCACCATGCGATAAGTTACTATTCGACATCTTTATACTCTTATATCAGGAGATAGATTTATAACTAATCTAAATTATATTACAGTTCCATGTATATTCAATTAATAAGGGAATTTTTTCATAGGTGTCCTTATATTCATAAGAGTTCTTTTGACAACCTACCATTCTCTTCCCTTACAATATATTTTTTGGAGGTTTCGTAATCATCTAGTGTTTGATAAAATGGAGCTAATAATTTCATTCTTGTTAAACTACGGGCCTATTAGTTCTTATGGATTCAGTTTAGGCGGGGTTGTCATTCTTAATGTCTTATTGTGCTTAAGATGTCAATACATTTATAGTAAACTGGCATAAAGTTTTCCGAATTATTGCGCCCTCTAATACGCCTTTAAATGTACACATACTTACATGTAACTGATTAGTCTTTTTGTAGGAATTGTTACATGGCTAAAGATTATATATTTATAAAAAATATATATATACTTAAGGTTACATTAAAGCTAAACATACATCAATATAAGGTTTTGCATGCTTTTCACTGCCTGATTCATTTAAGTCACGAATCATCAAGGTTTTCTAGATTTGGAACTGAATTAGTCAATTTATATTTCATTCAATTAGATCTATCTCTACATTCTCATCGTTATTATTTACTTTAGATCTAGATTATATTCAACGTAGGCATTTTGATTCATAGGAGTGTCGTCGCAACTTTGTCTCCCTTGCCATATACTTCGTTTCTTATTTCATCATTCAATCTAGCAAGAGGTTAAAGGAACAAGAACCTATTACATGAGAATTTTGCATGCCATAATTGGATCATGAAGCCAATCGATGCATAATGGGAAAATCATGGGAAAATGAGAAAATAATTAAAAAACCATAAATGTATAATCATTGAAAGAGCAACAAAGTATAGGAGCTCAACCGAGGAGATCATATAGCGGATGGATCATAAATGTAACCGAACACTGTCGGGCGTCGGCTAATAATTAAGATTGTAGCTGGTGACTAGATAGATCTTAAACGCTAAAAGAACCTTGAAAACCATAACTTTGTTTTTGAATGACGATTTGATTAAACAAAATCTAGCAAGTTACCAGAAGAGATACAAAAAGAGGGGAGGGGGATACAACGTTAAAAGGTTGATTACTAGATTAGATCACTCTATCCAATTTAAAGATGAACTTCTACCCCTAGTAAGGATCCAATTGAACCACAATACTTTAGTAGTTTAGTGTCATTAAGGATCGCATTTTTTCTCCGTAAGTTTAAGACTACGCATAGATTCTCATTCACTTTCCTTTTCCCTCATTCCAACAAGATGGAATAAACTCATCCCGTCTAAATTTAATATCTTTACTGGGTGATGAATCAAAGATTGCCCGCAAGAAAAAATATCGATGAGATGGGAGTTGATTTGCATGCCATTAGAAGGGCTTTCCTTAGGTCGACTTTTCTTTAGGCTAAGTGGCGTGTAGCTAATCTCGCTAATATCTCTGATTGGAGGACACCATGTCCCACGTGTGATGAAGATAGTAAGACAGCAAAGCATTTGTTTGTCTCAAGCAAGGTAGCGGTCCGAATTTTGAAGGATGTTGTCAAATGGTGGAAACTACCCAATATCAGAGAATTTTTTTACCAATAGATTGTGTTCACAAAACTAATTTACCAATGTATAGTTTGTTCAAGAATATTAACTAAAGTATGGTATTAGTCTCCAATACAATAATATAACATATTTTTGTATGTTCATCAAAGAGAAATGATAAATTGTAAAAAGAAAAAGACCTAAAGAAGACGAACTCCTACTTAGGCTTCCTTTCTTGAGCAACTCCACGCTACATTCATCTCTACAATAGAATTTTTATATTATGTGTATCCACTGATTTCACATAAATGACTAATAGCATCCGTAATTAATTAATTTCTAGAACCTATGTTTATGCATAAAAGATGTGTTAAAAGGCATGGAGGATGGCTTTTGTACAAATCTCTTTTCTTCCATTGCTCGATCATTTCAACAATGATTTAAAACTGCAGAATAAAAAGTGATTCTTATACGTGTAGTTGTATATATAAGAATAAAATTGTAGAAACAGATTAGCGTCTCTAGCTAAATGACCATCTACTGTACAAGCAGGTTTCAACCAAAAGCATCAATTTATAGTTTTGATACTGGGTAGTAGTGTTTACTGAGAAGGATTCATCCTTGATTTATTAAATTAATGTTGTTCATCCTTGAGAAGGTTTTCTTTTATGTTCAATATAGACTAATGCAAAAAATTGCAATTCCCATTTATCGTCTTTTTATTTATTTTCTTACTAGATGATAATCATTCTACACAATTTTTTGCTTTAATTTGTTTCTATTAATAATAAAATCGAATTCCAACAATTTGCATCAGTAAATTGAATTCGGACAAGCCGAACCCATTCCTTTCAAGTTTCAAACATATCGCGGTATTGTTATTATGGCATATTTTCCCCAATTTAAATTGACTAGCTCCATTACTTTAGATGCTTGCTCCCATAATACTTGTATCAGGTGTACGATTATGCCAGCCTGGCATTATGCCGTCAATTTTTATAGTTAAATACATTTGTCAGCATGTAAAGTCCCAATATCATATAGTTTACCATTAGACCATGCAAAAATATAAAACAATATATTGTCCTTTCAGTTTTACCATACTCGTTTTTGTTAATTAAATAGTAAAGTGACAAATTATGAAACAATCTATAAAACAGTTTAGATGCAAACAAAAATTTAACTTTTTAATCGTGTAAATCTTATTTGAATAAGCTAAAGAATTATAAGGGTACTGGCAATGGTGCGGTATGGGGTTCGGTTTGCAACCATGCCGAGCGGCAACACCGCCGCCACTGCTTCGGCATGGCTGCGGTTTGGAGGTGAGCGGCAATCTTTGGCTCTTTGCCGAGGCGGTATGGAGGAAAAGAGCCGTTGGAAACTAGATTTTGGAACGTTGGGGAGGGAGGGGACCGTTGGGGAGCGCGGGTAAAATATATATATATATATATATATGGGGGGGGGGGGGGGTGGGGGTGGGGTGGGGTGTGGAAAAGGAGAAATTAGCCGGTATGGAGGAAAAGAGCCGGTTGGAAACTAGATTTTTGAACGTTGGGGGCAGGGAGGGGACCGCGTTGGGGGCGCGGGTTAAAAATATATACTCCCACGCGTACGTATAGCTAGTATAATCATACCTAGTACCCTACTATAGTTACGCTCTAGTATGAATGCATATAGATACATATGCCATATAACCCTAGCTACCTATACCGCCTATACGTCACCCTAAGTACACTAATATACGTACTGACTACGTACATACCTACTATCGAGGGCGTCAGGTACTGTAACCTATACTACGGTGGACTACAGCACCTAACGAGTATGGCCCGTAGTACCGTAATCCTTCTTCCTTACTCCATACTAGACGGGGGCCAGAGGTTTTAGAGGACATTCCATACTGTAGGACCGCATTAGTCGTGGGACTACGCGCCCAGGAAGATGGGCCTAGCCCCGGCGACAGCCGGCCCAGCCACTCCTAGCACCCTAAAACCCCTAAGACTTCCCATTCGCCTTATAAACCCACGTACATGGATGGGAATCCCTGTTATTCCAGCAGATTCACACACAGGTTATCCGCCTAAAACCTAATCATCATATATGCTATAGCATCGCATCTATAGCTAACTTGACGCGTCCGCGAGGTGGATCCGGGGTAACGGCCTCGGGTCCCACTCTAACGGGTTTTCTTTGTTGACAGGTCTAATAGGGCTCGAGAAGACGACTAACGCCCAAGGAGAGTCGTTGAATCGACCGCGCCAGATTAGTGCATCAACAAGTGGCGCCATCCCTGGGACCACTACGATAAGTTTGTGGCTCTCAACATCACCGAAAGCAACCGTCGAGTTCAAAATTCGGTAACTTTAAAACTTTGTATTTGATAAGCAAATAATAAAAAAAAAAATGGTACGATCGCTGATTCTACCACAACAAAAGTTAAGTTATTAAAACTTTGTATACGTGGCACTAAGTCCTAGCTGTCTCCATCGGTAAGATCCTAAATCTTTTCAGTAAATTAGATCTTTATCTAAATCTTTACGTAAACCTTTCAATATGTAAAGGAATACCTAAAATATTATGTAAATCGACAAGATATAATATTATTGTATTGCTATTGTAAATCGAAATATAATACGTTAACAAATTTATACATAATCTTTTACCTTGATAAACACGATTTCATTACACGTATGAGCCGCATCACCCCCGCGCGCAAGGTCCGCACGATCGGCACCTGACTCTCTGTACTACCTTTTACCGGACGCGNATATATATATATATATATAATATATATATATATATTATATATATATAATGTTATATATATAATTATATATATAAACCTTCTTTATATACTAGACGAATTTTAGAGGATCCATACTGTAGACCGCATAGTCCTTGGACTTAGGCAACAACGCAGTCACGATAAATCTACCCGCTTTAGGCCATGCGTACGAAATCTTCGCAGATTGGCGCCATGAGCGCACTGTTACATACAGGCACCACGATGCTAAGTCGATCGCCATGAGCGCACGCAGACAAAAGCCATGGTCAACTGCGATCATCCTCAAACGTTAGAGTCTATGCGGTCACGATACATCTATCTGCGTCTGTGCGTGCGAAAAAAAAAACTATTAGTCGCGGTCACGGTACATCCATCCGCGCCATTGTTTTTATTATAATAAAAAAGAAAAACAAAACAATTAATCGCCATGAGCGCACTATAGATTAGCTATGTGCTACTTCTACTTTTTTATATGTAGTCATAAAACCTCACGATAGGTGTAATTCGCACCGCGAAAATTTCTTTTATATGCTATGTGCTATACTATGCTTCACGCTACTTATATTTTACTTCTTTAAGTTTTATATGTTGCGACTCGCGGCATATACTTCTAATATTTGCATTAAGTGTTTTCAGGATTTGCATAACTAAGTTTAATGCTCCTACACGAGTAGCACCATCAAACTTGGGGGCTACCAGGGTATACACTACCACTGTTTGCGCACATCGTACGCAAGTGTATTTGGAAGCAGATCGTACGTAAGAGGTATCGCGAGCCCAGTACAAAGACGAATTTAAATATTTGCGCCACCTTGTCGCAGGGGAGACGTCCTCTGTCGGCTATAAAGACGAATGTTATGTTCGCGCCTTGTCGCGGACAACGTGCACAGCGCGCACTTCTGCCACAGAAGCACGTCTTCTGTCGCACCATGCTGCACCACTACTGGTACAAAAGGTACGCCCTTACCCAGGATGCAGCATACAGGAATCCACCTTCACCACGGACACCTTCACCATTGTGAGACAATCATAATCGCACTCCCAGTGCGCACTATCGCATTTGGGCTGCGCAGTATGGTCCATCCCATGTGCGCACAAGTTGCGCACACATGGGTCATGCCGTCATGATTGATTGGGCCTACGCGGCCATGAACAGAACTTAAGTCTAGCATAACATAGTCATGCACTATGTCACACTAGACTTGGGGGGCTTGTAGACGCATAGTCTGGACTAGGCCAGGAATGGGCTAGGCCCGGCGACAGCGGCCCACTCTACACCTAAAACCCTAATCCATGCCTTATAAATACATGGATGGGATCTCTTTATTCAGCAGATTACAACAGGTTACCCTAAACCTAATCACTCATATATGCTACATCGCATCTATACTAACTTGACCGTCGGAGGTGGATCCCGGGGCTACGGCCTCGGGTCCACTCCTAACGGGTTTTCTTTGTTGACAGGTCTAATAGGGCTCGAGAAGACGACTAACGGCCCAAGGAGAGTCGTTGAATCGACCCGCGCCAGATTATGCATCAACACATACCAAAAAATTACTACTACCTTCAACCTAAAAAAAAATACTACTACCTTCTAAATAAAATTGTATCATGGATCCAAGGAAATCAACAAGAGGTCGTAGACGGGGCTCTCGATCACAACCCGTTCATCCATCGATGAATCCACACTACCGTCAACACCAAATGAGTCCTCAATTGGTCTACTATTCCCAACCTCCGCCGATGAATCCATAATTCCATCAAAACCAATATTTTACCCAACCTCCACCGCTGAATCCTAGCCAATAAAATATATCAATGACAAGTGTGTTCAACCTGTTTACCAACTACCGTGAAAGTCCTTCGCGTTATGAACCAAGTGTTGAACGAGAACTACCACTTTATGATTACGTGGATGATGATGTTGATTTTGTTCCCGAAACGCAACCACAAACACAAATTGGTATTAATTTATAATTATATTTGTTATAAATTCGTTGAAATATTATTATTCGATATACTTGTTATAATTTTATATGTTATAATTTATTTGTTATATTATTATTTGTTATATTATTATTTGTTATACTTGTGGTAATTTATTTGTTATATTATTATTTGATATACAAGATGATGAAGAAGTTCAAGTAGTTGAAGGGGAAAAAAAACTAAAGCGGATAAAAAACCTTGGACGTCGGCCGAAGAGGTTGCTTTGGTAAAAGCGTGGGTTCATGTCTCGACATGTCGAAAAGTCGGGAATGAACAAAATAAAGATAGTTTTTGGGGTAGAATTCTAGAGCATTTCAAGATTAGCGTGAAAGATACAAAACGAACTCATCATAGCTTGAACACCAAGTGGAACAATATGAATACCCCCATGGGTGTCTTTAACGGTCTATTCATCCAACAAGTAATTTTTAAACTATATACTTGCGTTAATTTATATACTTTTATTAATTTATATACTCTTACTTTTATAATTGTAGGATCGTATTCGTGAGAGTGGGTGTGGCGATGTTAACGTCATGACTAATGCCATGGCCGATTATGATGAAAAAAATAAGGGCAAGGCTTTTACTCATATTGAAACATGGGAGGTTGTTAGGGGAGAAGAAAAATGGTTGAAACAACCGTGTTTTGTTCAAACATCTTCGGCATCTCATTCCGACAAACGAAGAAAGTCGTCGGAATCTAGCTACTACGAGTCCCGAAGTAATAACAATGTTGACACCGTTATTCCGGATCTAAATGACGACACAACTCCTACACGGAAAAGAAAAGGGAAAAAGACCGTTAGTGAGGCGTCGACAAAGAATAGTTTTGTTGAGAACTTCGAGTGCTACACGGCAAAGATAGCACAAATGTTGGAAGAGGCGATGGAAAAAAACGTGCAAAGGATGAATTGGCCGAAAGGTTGATGACTACACAACTCGCTAATGCTGAAGAAAAGGCTATGATTCGGGTGTTGAAGTTCTCTATAACAAGCCGCATGATCACATAACCAATCTGGTTATGCGAGAAATCACTCTTGCCAAGAAACGTCAGTGCGCGGCGAAATATGGATGGCCTATCGATTTTTAGATATAATTATGTTTTTTTTCCAAGTATTATTTAATGTTCTTTTAATTATTAATAAAATATTCATGTTTTCATTAAATTGTTTAATACAATTTATGGAAAAAAAAATAGTTGAGGTATGGTGAATCATGGTTGCCACTAAAAAAGTATGGTGAGGTATAGTTGAGGTATGAGATGAGGTAGAATGATATTATTGGTGGGTGATGAGGTATGTGGTTTTGGTTGAATCATGATTGCCACCACCCTAAAGTGTTACACGGAAATAATACTAAATTGAATGATGATATAAATGCTCTTTGACCAAACAAAGTTATACATAAAATAGGTTTTGCATGTGAACTTTTAAGGTCGTTTATAGGATCACGGACCAACTGTGAATTCAAACGAGAGTAAAAGCACTTCTTAAATGTGTGTAATAAATATGGAAATGATCATTCATTTACTCCGACTAACATTTTCTTATATAGTGGAGTACATGGATTTCATGTGTGAGGTTGCTGAAATGTGTCAAGCATTTAATGGGAAGATACATCCTTCATTAAAAGTTTCTAATAATCTTGAAAACCAATAGTTTTACTTTTGTGAATATTTCTGCATATACTGAACTTATGTGCTACCTCCATCCTACAAATATTATCAAAAACAAAAATTGACATCTTTGGATGTATGCATTTAATACAAACATTTATTAGTATAATATGGTTTTTTTTCATCCCCACGATTGCTAACCTTCTCAAAGATGGAGATCACTAAGTTTGTGTGTAGATTGTCACATATCCGTAAAATAGTTTGTCAAAATGTCAGAAACTATACCTACTTGAAAATTATCCAAAAACATTCGACAATCTAGCAAAAGTATGTAAGTAAGAAAAACAAATTTAATTGCAAAAGGATAAAATTAAGCTATACCATAGAAAGACTAAAAATAATTCCCTTAAAGGACACTCCAGAAAAGCTAGAATTAAGCTATACCAATTTGCAAGATGATTATAAGGAAATTTTTCTGACATTGCATGCATATTGAAAGGCGAGCTCAAAGAAGATGCAAACAGAATTTTTGAATGCTGTGGATTTCATGCTAGAATTGGTTTAAAAGTTCTTGAGCAGAGATCTCTCATAACTATTTCTAAAGTGGGTATAGTACTTACGCATGCATGACCATATAGAAGAAATGGGAAAGAACATTGTTCACCGGTCGCACCCCGATGAGCCTAATAAACATAGCCGACTGTGGATTAAAGAGGAAATTGAAGAAATATTGGCTAATAACATGGTAAAGATCAGTTTACTTGTAAGGTGGTCAGCTGGAGAAACTAATACATTTCAATTTGTTATGACTTCTGACATGAGGTTTCTGGACAATGTTTTTGGATTGCAGGGTACTGAAGCAACAAGATTTCTAAAACTTAATAAATCAAGAGGAAATGCGAGAATTGTTATGAAAGGTCCTGGAAAAATGAAGAAGCTTTGATATCTTGAAGTAATTTTGCATCTTATGATATTGGAACAAGATGAATTAAGTCAAGATGTCTTAATGATACCAGCCAATACTTTTCAAACTCTTTAAGATATCTAAAATGTTCGCATTACCCTTTCTTGTATTTACCCAAAACATTTGAAGCAAACAATCTTGTTGAACTTGATATGTATAGCTACACAATGGTACAACATCGGAAAGAGGGACAAAAAAAAGGTAAACTTAGTTGTTGGTTGGTTGTTTTGCACAATCATAATAATGCTTCTGTACTAATTTATTGGTTTGTTAATACGCTAATATAAATCTTTTTGTCTTATTTTGGTTGGCAGGTTCTTAAAAACCTCAAATTACTTTCTATCTCTGTCTTTAAATTGACGATCTTCGACTTTAAGATTATTCCATCTCGAGTCATTATTTCTAAATTATTCTTTTAATTTAAAAGAACTTTGCATGACGGTTAATTGTCCAAAGCTCAAGCATCTCGATATCAGTCACTCAACATTAAGAACCTTTGACCTTGGGTTGACTCCAAATCTCGAGACGTTATCTCTTAAAAAATGTGGTGCCCAAAAGCCAGTAGCCAGCCAACCAGGGGACGCCAAGCGTCGGAATTTTGGCAACTTTTTTTTGTGGGAAACTTGTGTATTTTTTGGGCAACTTGTGACACTTGGCGTCCCATGGGTGGCTGCTGGCCTTTGGGCAACTGGCCAGTTTGGGAACTATCAAATCTAACGTCAGAAAAGCAAAACGCTTTGGCAACTTGGTCATTTTTGGAATTATCCCTTTAATTTAAGTGGATGTTTGAGGTTTACCATTTTTGTGTTTGGCGTTCGATGGGAGCCAGAGGTTAATTGTTATTCAGCTACTTTACATCTGGCTAGTGAGTCCCTGGATTTATGCCCATTGCACTCCAACAGTAATCTCCCAAAGTTGCGTTTTCGTGGTGATTATGAAGAATACCTACCGGCATTAGTTGGAAATATTGAGAAGCTTATTTCTTTTGGTCTATGTGCTTGCACAAACTTTAAGAAATTTTCAGACATAATTTGTAGTTTACAATGTTTGAAAAAACTTATACTCCAATTCAATATTCCAGATTTCCCCAAAGATCTTGGCCAGTTGGAATGTCTAGAAGAGCTCTGTTTGTACTCTACGAAGATAAAACATCTTCGAGATAGCATTTGTATGTTAAAACATCTTAGGTATCTTGATCTTGGTCTTTGTGCTCTTCTTGAGAAGTTACCTGAAGATATTGGCCGATTAGAATATTTAGAACAACTAGATATAAGAGATACATGCACAGGGGCCGATCTACTAGTGAGCAACGTGTGGCACGTGCCACATATGGTTGTGGGCGGAGTGCATTTTTCTATGTGAATTTTTTTGGTTTTCTAAATGTGCTACAACTATTTTCAAGAGAAAAATGTGTTTGGGTTTTGTTTTTGAAGAAAAAGATTGAGGATGTAGAAGATGATTAACAGTAAGTTTGTCTTTTAGCTAATGGACTTGTAAAGTTGCAAACATAAGTGGAAGTACTTTTCTCAGTGTCGGAGTCTTGGGCATATAAATGTACTTGTCTTATTAGTAAACCTTATATCCTTTTTTATACATCTCTATATTAACTGCAGTATTAAAGCTATTTATCTTTTTTTATTTTGTTTAATGAGATAGGAATGAGATCATCTTTGTTATTCGAACAAGATGGAGATTACATGATTGATTTACTAATAACTTAAGGGGGAACTTAAGCTTGTCTTTTGTTTAAATTTACCAAATCAGAGAACTAAAACCAAAAAAGAAAACTTGTTTTACACTAATAATTGAACAACCGGAACAAAGAACTATTCACGAAGCGAAGCGAGCCGTGATCGTGCCACACACGGTTCAAAATCCTGTATCCGCCACTGTACAGGCATAAGTCATCTTCCGCAAAGCATATTTGGGTTAAATGGTCTAGTTATTATTGCATCTTCGGAGCTTCTACAGTTGTTTGATTTTCCTTCAAAGATAAAGACTACAACCAATCGCTTTCGGTGAGTAAATAACGTACAGGCACTTCTTTGTTTTCTAAATTCATTTTTTTCTTATTTTAATATAGAATTTGATATTTGCCATCAAAAATTATTCGAACAAAATAATACGGAGTAGTTTTATAGAAATAAAAATGAAAGTAAGCTACACGAATGGTCCTTATAGGTTATACAAAATTACAGATTTGGTTTCTGATCAAATTTTACTTGAATGGTCTTCAAATGCTATCTTACATTCTCGTACATGTTTTCATAAATTCTCCATTTTGTCTATTGCATTTTATTTTCATACTAATAACACAATTCCATATAAGCTAAAGTAGTTTCTTGGTTCTTAAGGTGGCGCTATTACATGGAGTAGGATCAAGCTTAGGTGGTATTGCTTACCTTTAATAGAAGATTCATGCAAGAAGATTATGGATGCTGCAAGAACAACAAATGCAAAGACAATGGTCCAGTTTCATTACCCACCAAGAAGAGAATCTACTTTGTGTTGAAATCCCCTCATGTTTACAAAGACGTGCGATTCCATTTCTAAATTAGGACGCATCAAAGGCTCATTGATATCCTACACCTACCTGCACAAACCATTGACTCTTTGATGCAGCTTGATCTACCTGCCGATGTCAATTAGTGACAAGGTTAAGCTTTAGAAGTGTCAATCACTACATTATGGGGGTGTTTGGGATTGCTTATTAAAAATAGATTATGCATTTTGGATAATCAGCTGATGCAAAACGTGGTTCTAAAATATAGTGTTTGGATTTGATTTTGCTGTTTGATTTATGTATGAAAAAAAGTATATCTCGCTGTTGATAGTTTAACAAATTAAAAAATTTAATATGTAACAAAAAGTGAAAATGTTTTGGCTTGTGTGTACAATACTCCTCTACTTAGAGTATCACCAGTATTTAAAAGTAACTTGAAAAAACTAGAGGCAGTAGGTAAAAGATGAAAGCTGCTTTTGCTCGTGGACGTTTTGATGATATTATGTGCGTCATCGGTGCAAACCACTATAGTCACCGAAGGATGTAGGACCGTAGAACAACCTTATTCACTCAAGAATCATGCGTAAATCTAGAGAGAGAAAGAGAGTAGAGAGAGAAAGTGGGAGGGAACTCAAGTGTGTGAAAATAATAACCTTTGCATAACATGAGAACCAACCAACCTCAAATGTGAGGTTTACAAGAGTATTTATAGTGGAAGTCTAGGGCTTCTGTATCTTTTACATTATTACACTAATGGCCCTTAGACTTTTACAAACAATGAATACTTGAACTAAATAACATGAAATAATGTTCTAAAGCAACCTATTACATAACATTAATGACCGACACTTTTTATAAATAAAATACGATCCTAACAATCTCCCCCTAAGTGTCGGTTATCAAAGGTTGCGCGACTTCATCATCTTTGTCTTTAAACTTTAACATTCATTTCTCTGGACGTCTTTAAGAATCATTAGATAAGTCATAGTTCATTGTTCATCGTTCTTTGTTCCTCCATGCTTTGTGATCTTTGGTGAGTGACTTTTCTTTTGTTCTTATCTTTTTGTTGTTGTGGTGGAGTTATCTGCCTTACGTCACGTCTTTGCCTTTGATGGATAAACGCCTTTCCAACATGCTCACGTCTTTAGTCTTTGCTATACATACATTTGTTGTTCCCGTTCTTTCTCTTTGATCTTTGTCACTCTACTTTGTAGATTCTTCTTTTTGGCGTAGAATCTTTCTTTGACTGTTGCTATCCTTTGATCTCTGTGAGAACTTTCCTTTGACTTTGTGATGTATGTATGAGCATGTGGAACTTAGTGTGGTGGTGGTGATAATGATGAGGTGAGGGTAGCTGCATGAAAATCGTTAGTCATAAACAACCAGTACTTACAGGTTCGGAATTAGAGATTGTCAATCACCATAGTGTAAAGATTCCTTCTAACCCTTACCATGGCCGTTCCTAATCGGATACCCCCAAAAGGGCTTACACATACATACCGAAGTACACCCACGATTAGGTGAGTCGCTGGAGATCACCCCACGACTGTAGACCATTTTGGAACCACCGTGAACACTAAGCGTAACCCATAAAGAATTACCGAAGTGACCTGCTGTCAGGGCTGCTTGATGTTGACCCTGGCAGGAATTTCCATTTTATCATTGACAATCACAAGTGTGAATCCTCTCATAAATGTTCTGGCAGATTGCTAAGATCTGCGTAGGACACGATAGTCTACAACTGGTGTCCATTGATGTAGAACCCCCATTGTAGAAATGTTATGTGTTCCTATGAGATTTTATGATGAATCTCGGGGCTCTAGACTCAATAAGTGCACAATTGGTTTCCTATGCGGAGGCATGGAGCAGAGGGCCTCATTTTCAATATCAAGCATCTCTAAGAGACAGGTCGATAGATTATGCAAGGTACTCCGTGAGAATGAAACAAGTACCTTTTGAGAGATACCCGAGTAGCTAGAAGGTTAAGTGCAGTGCGTCAGTGGGTCCATGACGTATTGTCTTCAATACCGGTGTCACCTTAGTAACAACCAGTAGCATATGAGTTGAACCCGGTGTCTGCCCTAAGGTTGAACATATGGAGAGCTATTTCTTTTCACCCTTTTCATAACTTTTCTTTTTAATTCTTCAACCCCTTCTTTCTCCTTTCATTCTTTACTCCTTTTTTCAAATCATACCTAAGGACTTCTAATTCTAATCTATTGGAATTGTCCTTGGGTAGATCCCTCCGGTTCTGGCGGATCATAAGATGGTTTTTCCTAACCTTAGTCACCTTATATCACCATGACTATCCTATTGTTGCCAATGAACCAAACAGTTGAAAATCTTCTCAAAGTGTTTATGATAATGAAACATTTTTGATAACACTTTGAGAGTTTTGATTTCTTTTGAAGGACTCCCCCTTCACATGTGCTCATGCAATTTTTAAGAAATTTGCACATGCGGGAGGAGTTTGCACTTTATGAATTGATCCACTCTTAATAGACACATACCCGAGGGACACGTTTACATTGCTTAGTTAAAGGGATCCATTATCAGGTGATAACTAGCCCTAATAACTAACTTGAAGTTGTTAACATTCCTTAGAAAGGAAGTTAGACCCGTCAAAGTATACATCTAAGAAGAGTTTCTCGAAAGGGTACTTTCTACTCAGATACATCCTTTCGAATAACTTTTGTGTCGTCAATTCTTGGGTCAATTCTGAGTCTAGCTCCTTTGAGATTCAGCCACAATTATACAACTTATTGACCACAATCATTTTAATCACATTTCGATCACATTGAACCACGTCTTCTCCCCCTCAAAAATAGCATATCATGATATTTTTTATATCAACAGATTAATAGAAAAAACTTTTGGAGAGACAAACGGACTTGTTTTAGCATGAAATTGGAACATTTTTTATTTTATACTCCCCTTAAGAAAAGCATATTTTAAAATGAAATTTGAAACTCAATTAAGGGTTCGTGGGGAGTTTCTTTTGAATTTTGAGTTATGTACTGAAATGTACACAAGTCATTTTGAAACGAGTTTTTGCTTGAAATCTTTTTGTTCGTTTATACTCGAACTTTTTGAAAAGAATTTTGATTTTTAATGTTCGACTCGTGATCTCAAAATGATCTGAAGTCATCATTTCGTACTGAACTATACGAAAGCCATTGTGAAGAGAAATTAGAGAAACGACATGTTTTAGAAAACATTTAAATGAACTCCCGCTCAATCATATGTACATATCCGTGTCATTGTTGAATGACATTTCTAGAAACGTACATAATATCGATTATACGAGAGACATGTCGTGAGAAGAATATTTTTGTATTTTTTGGTTTTATGTTGTTTTTGTGTTTTTGAAAATTTTCTATTTTTATATTTTGTTTTTGTTGGTTTTTCAAATTTTGTATTTTGTTTTTGTTGGTTTTTCAAATTTTGTATTTTGTTTTTCAAAAATATTTACAGCAAAGCGGTTTTGAAAACATTTTTCAAGAAGATTCTAGTAGACGTTCTAACTCCTTAGTCCTTAGGGGTTGGACTTCGCATGCCAATTCGTCAAACTAAATCGTCAAACCGATCTTTTGGAAGGGCATTAGTAAATAGATCGGCGAGTTGGTATTCCGTCTTAATGAAATGTAATTCAACAGTACCCTCTTCTACATGCTCTTTGATGAAGTGGTAGCGGACTCTAATATGCTTCGTCTTAGAATGTTGCACGGGGTTGCACGAGATGGCTATGGCACTTTTCGAGTCACAAAACATAGGTATGCGATCGAAATGAAAGCCATAATCTGTGAGCTGTGTCCGCATCCAAAGAACTTGGGCACAACACGCAGATAGAGACACATACTCGGCTTCCGCGGTTGAAAGTGCAGTACAATCCTATTTCTTTGACGACCAGCTTACTAGCTTTTCACCCAAAAATTGTGCTCCACCCGATGTACTTTTTGCTGTAACTTGATCACCTGCATGGTCGGCATATGAAAATCCTGTTAGTTGAAACCCCGAATCCTTCGGATACCAAAGTCCCATCACTGGTACAAAAAGTTCTATCAGTCACGCTCAAAATGCGTGACGATAGGCATATAGTCACACACATTTTTTTCGTCGTGTGTCACCAAAAGTCCCGCCACCGTAGGTGGCATATGGTGACGTTGTTGAGTTCGTGGCCTTTTCCATCGAAAAAGAGTGACCAAAACCCCGAATATGTGTGACAAATTAGGCACAAGTTTTGTTGGATTAGTCATTATCCGTGACCGTAAATACCTTATAGTCACACAAATTTGTATGTTTATGTGGCCTTTTATAATTTTTAGTTACACAAATCGTGGTTTGTTTTTGAATTAGTCACATACAATTTTTAAAAAAAGTGGCCAAAAGTGTTAATAAGTGTGACCATATGCTTTTTAAAATCAAGTAAATGTCTTTTATGTGACTATTGCTCATCCAATGGTCACATGAATTTGTATGTTTATGTGGCCTTAATATTTAGTCACACAAAGCGTGGTTTATTTTTAAGTTAGTCACATACAATTTTAAAAAAAAGTGACCAAAAGTGTTAATAAGTGTGACCGTATGCTGTTTAAAGTGAAAAAATATGCATTTTGTGTGACTATTGTTCTTCCAATGGCCACTTGAATTTTATGTTTGTGTGACCTTTTTCTAATATTTAGTCATACAAAGCATGTTTGTTTTGAGTATTTAGTCACATCAATTAAACATATAGTGGCCAAAAGTGTTAATAAGTGTGACCATATGCTGTTTCATATGAAGAAATTTGTATTTTGTGTGACTATTGATTATCCAATTGCCACATGAATTTTTTTTTGTGTAGCCGTTTATAATATTTAGTCACACAACGAATTAAGCAAACAGTAACCAAAAGTGTTAATAAGTGTGACTATATACATCTTTTAGTCACATTTAAGAAATCAACATATATCAAAACCAATTCAAATATATATCAAAATGAATTCAAATACAATAAAATTGGAATGTATATAACTGAACCACTAATATACATCATATAAGCAGTATTAACTATTTGAACCAACAGTACTAACTTATAACTAACAGTTGTAACTAATACACTAGCAGTACTAAATGAGATACATCCTTTCCATTTGCTTGGGTAGTAATTGTTGTCGCAGTTTGATGAGTGTATTTGAAAGAAAATTACCAGCTGCTTGTACTTGAAAAGTTTAGTGGCATCAGTTTGTTTTCGAGCAGGGCCATGGTCAACACCTCTCACACGACTTGCAAAGTTCCGAGAGCAAACGGTTTCTCCAAGGTCTGCTGAACTTGGACTAATTTGGACAAAACATAAGTGTTTTACCTCAGAGAGTCGTGGAACTTCTTGGGTTCCTTCAGCTGATTGTTTGACCTCCAACCTGCAATTAAATATGAACCATTTAGTCAACCTCTTCTATACAACACAAACAACTTCTCGTTTACATACCGATTGTCCTCTATATCACGCTAAACACTTGATTTATCCTTCTAAACTATACCAAACACTTACTGATTGTTCTCCAAATTTCTAACACTACTATCTGAATAAGCAGTTGTAAGGTATTGCTTGTACTGAAATGGTACACAAGACAACTCGATATTGCATGTGTCATTCTTTTTGTCCTAGAAGGTAGAAACTAGCAACCAGTAAAGACGTGTACCAGGAGGGACTAGAACTTCTATGCAACTTATTGGTGGAACAAAATGTAAACATGGCAAAAAGTATACAAATTTCAATCACCAACTAATGAATATATTCATCATATTCAGAACCACAAGAACAGATAATCGTTCAAAAAAAATAAGTAACAAATATTATCAACAAGCTTACTTTTTAGCAGGTTGGTCAGCATCTTCGACCAAGAGGTCCCTTATCTTCTCATTGTAAACCTCCAACATGCTTACAAACAGCTGATATTTCGTTATATCACTCCTTTCTTCAGATACCCTGAACAACTCCTCCAAGGTACGGCAGTTAACTCCCCTATTTTCAGTAGTTCCTTCCATCGTAAACGTCTTACCAGTCCCAGTCTGCCCGTATGCAAAGATACATACATTGAATCCATCAAGTACCGACACCACTAGAGGTGAAGTTTGTGCAAAAACAGCCTCTACATACATTGTAAAAAAACAAGTATTATAACAACAAAACAACATACTAAAGATAAATAAACAGAAACAAAACGAGCATAATCGCTGCAACTACCTTGGTTGTCCTCAGGTCTGAAAATATGATCGAACTTGAACTGCTTCTTTGACGAATCAGCACCAATTATTTTCAGCTCATTCTGAAGAGACGAATCAAAATCAACAACAGCTGTCGACCCCTTAGCAATCTCATCATGTTTCAACGGCCTACATCTACAGAACACCCTTATGTTCCCTTTAAGTTCAATCACTTCACTGTATAAAATGATTTTGGAGAATTTAATTAGTTACAATATGTGAATTCTATTTTTGAATAAGACGATCAAGAAGGTTTCATGACCCAATTTCTTTAATCTACTTATGTATTTTATCCATTCAATCTTTTAGAGATAAAGCATAACTGAACCTTATACATGAGTAAATGGGTTGGCTAAAAAGTTGTGTGTGAAGTCAGAAGACAAAAACCTGAATGATGGTGATGATATTGTTAGTTCTCACAATAGCTTGCCAATTGAGCAGGAACAGTGTGCTAAAATCTCCAAGCCGCTCCAGAGACCGTTCAACAGATAAGTACATCGGAATCAGACAATTCAGTTACAGATTTAAGTGCCCATGATCTGAATGCCACATCGGAGACCGCTTGCCAAACAAGTACACTGGAATCAGAGAATTTAGTTAAAGAACAGAATTAAACCACTATTACATTAAATAGTATCACATATGACATAACACCTATATGCAAGAATTTAACCAGAATCTGCATTACCTTCCGGAAAACCAAGTATTATATCCTAACGAATCCATAGATTCTTTAACAATTTCACATATGACATACCATTTTATCTGTGTTGAAGCCGATTGTCTAGCATGATCCTCGTGTAAGCTCTCAAGGTTCTTGGCCTGAGATTTTGTTGTTTCCAGACGCAGATACCACCCATCCTCTATCTTGTTCTGATGTACCTATATAGAGTATACATAGAAAAAAGAACATTACTAGATTCTCTAATAGTTGTCAAGTGGAAATTACAAAGGTTTAACTTTTGGGTATTCTGGTTCTAGCACACAGATATATAACACGAGCATGCTGCTTATTTAAAAAAGTACATTTCACTTGTAAATAATCAGGTAAAAAATAGATATGCTATCACAAATGTTCAAAACTGTTTAAAAGTTGTATCACAATGGAATAAGCATATAAAGAGTTTTAATAAGCAATCCTAAAGACCCTGTAATCAAAGAAAACAAAATTTGAATTTACATGTCGAAGAAGATACTAAGCCGAGCATCAAGGTTTTTCTTTGTCATCTCTTCCCAAAAATCTCTTACTTGATCTTTGGTGAGCCCGTCTTCCGCATCTATGTTCCAACGCCTAGCCATGGCATCATACAATTCCCCTGCAAACTCGATGCTATCTCCCATTCCTAAAAGCATATATAAGAAAAATATCATGGAAACATAAAAAAATGTACAACTCTAATTCTTAAAAACAATTTCAAATTAGTTCTAACCAACATGGAAAAGTTGGAAACCTTACTTATTATTAAGCAAATTTTTAACAGCAACAGTAGAGCCATCCTCCAAAACACCAGAATACACAATCCCATAACCACCTTCACCAATCACATTCTCATCGCTAAAACCATTTGTTGCAATCTCAAGCTCCCTCAAAGTATATCAATGAACCCACCCCAAATGTGACACCTCAGGCTGAACTACCCCACCTGACCCGACCCAACACCCACCACCTCACCCGACCCGTTTTCATGACCCGACCCAACCACACCTTTCTCCTGATAACACAACACCCTATGCTTCTTCTTCCCACCCTATGCTCCATTAACACATCAATTTCGAACAAGCACAACATCAGACCTCAACGGTTCATGAATATATCTAGATTATGAAACTAGATAAAATATTTTTGACAGAATAATCAATACATAACCTAATTCAAAATTTTTAGTAGAACCTAATTCAATTAAATTAACAATTTTATAAAACCATAAATTTGGCTTTTGGGTAATAACCCTAATTTTGACTTTCATCAAAGAACACAGATGCAAACATAATGATAATTTCATATTAAACCTACAATAAAACACACTTTAGTACCAAATAGATTCACAATGGAAAGTAATAGAATTTGACCCGAGAACGGTAGATGTGGATATGTGATGACGTGTGGCGCAGTATGGGAGTGGTGGTGTGGAGGAAAGATTTGTAATAGATTTAAAATTTGTGAGATAGGTAAGAGGATAAGTGTTTCTAGGGGGCGTTGTTAAGAGGATAAGTGTGTTTAGGGTTTTGATTTTAGGGAAAAGAGGGGCGGGAGATCAAGAGGGATAAGTGTAAAGGATTTTGATTTTTGGGAAAAACCTGGCGGGAGGTTAATGAAATTTGTTAGACCGTAATACTATCAACTTTATCACAAATATGAATCACATGAGATGAGAAAGATGGTAACTTGGTGAAGATATGTATGTGTTTTCTAGAGAGAGAAAGTAGTAAGATGAAGAGAGAATTTCATATATAAAACACACACTTACACACACAAGCACACCTTACAAATGAGAGGTAAGGTGCCTTATATACTTCCATCTTTGGACTAGATGGGCTTTCATTGGGCTTGGGCTTGGACTTGGACTATTACATGATTTTACAAGGCTTGTTACTTAACTAGTAACCAATTAGATTAATTAAGTCCAAATGCCCACTATTACTATTTCTACCTACACAACACACTAAATTTAAACGATGAGAACGACCATCACTTTCTATAAATATTTTTAATGCTAACAATCTCCCCCTAAGGGATGGTTGTTCGAATGACGTTCCCTGTGACTTGGTCTTTGTCATCTTCGACGTTGAGCTTTGTGTGTCGTTGTAGAATAGTCTTTAGTCTTTGTTCCTTCATGCTTTGTGATCTTTGATAAATGACTTTTCTTTGTTTTTTGTTGTTGTGGTGGATAAATTTGCCTTTCGTCACATCTTTGTCTTTGTAGGTTAGACGCCTTTCCAACATGCTCATACGTCTTTAGTCTTTGCCATAAATACATTTGTTGTTCCCGTTCTTTCACTTAGATCTTTGTCAATTAACTTTGTAGATTCTTTCACATGATGTAGAATCTTTCTTTGACCTCTTCTATGCATTGATCTTTGGTGAGAACTTTCTTTGACTTTGAGATGTATGTATGAGCATGTGGAAGCTAGTTTGGTGGTTGTACCTGCATAAAACAGTTAGCGATAAAGCATCCGATACTTACAGGTTCGGAATTAGAGATTGTCAACAGCATAGTGTGAAGACTCCTTCTAATCCTCACCATGGCCGTTCCTAATCGGATACCCTCGAAAGAGCTTACACAGACATACCGAAGTACACCCACGATTAGGTGAGTCGCTGGAGATCACCCCACGACTGTAGACCATTTGGATCCACCGTGAACACTAAGCGTAACCCACAAGAGATTACCGATGTGACCTGTTGTCAGGGTGTTTGATGTTGACCCTGGCAGGAGTTTCCGTTCAATCATTGAGAAATACATAAGTAAAATCTCTCATAAACGTTCTTGGCAGATTGCTAAGATCTGCGTAGGACTCGATAGTTTACAACTGGTGACATTGATGTAGAACCACCATTGTAGTAATGTTAAGTGTTCCTAAGAGATCTTTGATGTAATCTCGGGGCTCTAGACTCAATAAGTGCACATTTGGTTTCCTATGCGGAGGCATGGAGCAGAGGGCCTCCTTTTCAATATCAACCATCTCTAAGAGACGGGTCGATAGATTACAATGGTTCTCCGTGAGAATGAAACAAGTATCTTTTGAGAGATACCCGAGTGGCTAGAAGGTTTAAGTGCAGTGCGTCACTGGGTCCATGACGTCTTGTCTTCAATACCGGTGTCACCTTGGTAACAACCAGTAGCATATGAGTTGAACCCGGTGTCTGCCCTAAGGTTGAACATATGGAGGGCTATTTCTTTTCACCCTTTTCATTACTTTTCTTTCTAATTCTTCAACCCCTTCTTTCTCCTTTCATTCTTTACTCCTTTTTTCATATCATACCTAAGGACTTCTAATTCTAATCTATTGGAATTATCCTTGGGTAGATCCCTCCGGCTCTGGCGGATCATAGGACGGTTTTTCCTAACCTTAGTCACCTTATATCACCATGACTATCCTATTGTTGCCATAAACCATTTGTTTGAAAATCTCTCAAAGTGTTTATGATTATAAAACACATTTTGTTAACACATCGAGAGTTTTGCAATTTTGAAATACTCCCCCTTCACATGTGCTCAAAATTAGTTAAGATAAATTTGCACATGCTGGGTAGAGTTGACACTTTTTGAATTGATCCACTTTCATTGAACAAGACCGATTCGAGACACGCTTACATCACTAGTTAGACTAGCTTGAAATTATTACCCGGCCTGGTCAAGTCCAAAGAAAGTTTCTCGAATTGGTACATTCTACTTAGACAAATCCTTTTCGAGACACGTTTACGTCGCTAGTTAAAGAGATACATTATTAGCTTTTAGGTGATAACTAGCTCTAATAACTAACATGAAGTTATTACCCGTCGATGATAAGTCTTTTCGATTACTAACATTTGTGTCGTCAATTCGAGAGTCAATTCTGAGTCTAGTATAAGACTTTTATGTCTTTACTTTCGATTACTAACATCACGTCTTCTCCCCCTCAAAAATAGAATACCGTGATATTTTTTATATCAACTGATTAAATAAAAGCATTTGGAGAGAAAGACGGACTTTTTCGCATGAAATTGGAACATTTTCTTTTTGATTTTTATACTCCCCCTCAAAGAAAGCATATTGTTTAAACATAAAGTTTAAAATCAATTTTAATGGATTTAGAGGGAGTTTTTTCTTTGAAATACGAGTTGTGTACTGAAAGGTACACAAGTCATTTTGTGAAAACGAGTTTTTGCTAGAAATCTTTTCGTTTGTTTATACTCGAACTGTTTGAAAAGAATTTCGGTTATGATCGTTCGAGTCCTGATCTGAAATAATCAGAAGTCATCATTTAGGTCCGGGTTTCGTACTGAAGTATACGAAAGCCATTTTAGGAGAAAAATTAGAGAAACGACATGTTTTAGAAAACATTTAAATGAACTCCCGCTCAAGCATATGTACATATCCGTGCTATTTTTGAATAACATTTCTAGAAATGTACATAATATCGATTATACGAGAGACATGTCGTGAGAAGAATATTTTTGGATTTTTTGGTTTTATATTGTTTTTGTATTTTTGAAATTTTCTATTTTTGTATTTTCTTTTTGTTGGTTTTTCAAATTTTGTATTTTCTTTTTTAAAAAATATTTACAGCGAAGCGGTTTTGAAAATGTTTTTCAAGAAGATTCGAGAAGACGTTCTAACTCCTCAGGGGTTAGGCTTCGCATGCCAATTCGTCGAACTAATTCGTCAAACCTTTCTTTTGGAAGGGCTTTAGTAAATAGATCGGCGAGTTGGTAATCCGTCTTAACGAAATGAATTTCAACTGTACCCTCTTCTACGTGCTCTTTTATGAAGTGGTAGCGTACTCTAATATGCTTCGTCTTAGAATGATGCACGGGGTTGCACGAGATGGCTATGGCACTTTTCGAGTCACAGTACATAGGAATGTGATCGAAATGAAAATCATAATCTGTGAGCTGTGTCCGCATCCAAAGAACTTGGGCACAACACGCAGATAGAGACACATACTCGGCTTCCGCGGTTGACAGTGCAGTGCAATCCTGTTTCTTAGACGACCAGCTGACCAGTTTTTCACCCAAAAATTGTGCTCCGCCTGATGTACTTTTTTCTGTAACTTGATCACCTGCATGGTCGGCATCTGAAAATGCTGTTAGATTAAACCCCGAATCCTTCGGATACCAAAGTCCCATGTTAATGGTTCTTCGAAGATACCGAAAGATCCGTTTAACCTCTTTGAGGTGAAGTTCGGTAGGCCTTGCCTGAAACCGTGCTAAGAGACAAACAGCAAATTGTATATTTGGTCGACTAGCAGTTAAGTACATGAGAGAACCAATCATACTCCGATATTGTCACACCCCCAAAAAGTGGCTTGCAGCGGAAAATAATGTTATTGGGGTGCAACTCAATTGGTATCACAACACAAGTGCAAAGAACAGTTTTCATTTCAATCATTTCGAATAAAATCGTTTAAACAAAATGTTAAGTTTACGTTGTTGAAAGTGATGCGGAAGTAGGCCCTTTAAGATATAGTTTAAAACGGTCCCTGTATGAATATCAGAGTCTTCTATGACCATGCCATGACCTGCCAAAACCTCCAGTAGCGTGCCATTGCTTAATACATGAAAATACATGCTAAAAGTGTCAACACGAGGTTGGTGAGTTCATAGAGTTTAGTGAAAATGAATTGCATTAGGATGAAAATTTCCCAGTGAAGGCATTGTAAATCCACCCGGTTCCAAGTCTCGACCATAACAAGACTTGCAACCTGTGTGTTACAACCCACCGCAAAACATGATTTGGTTTATGTAAACAATTGTAATATTTGAGCCAAAAGTCAAAGATAAGTGTAAATATGCAACCATGTAATGTAGGGGTATCATGCCATACCCAGGCAATGCAGGTATCCCATACCCGTGAAATGTAGGTAATCACACATACCTATGAAATGTAGGTAATCACACATACCTATGAAATGTAGGTATCACATACCTATGAAATGTAGGTATCACATACCTATGAAATGTAGGTAATCACACATACCCGTGAAATGTAGGTATCACATACCTATGAAATGTAGGTAATCACACATACCCGTGAAATGTAGGTTGTAACATGTAAACACATAAAGCATTTGAGTAAACCGCAAACGTTTGAGTAAGGCAATTGGTGTTTAAGTAAGCAGTAGCATGTTCAAGTAAAACAAATATTGCATTCATGTAAAAACGAGCATGTATTCTCCCCCAAAACAGTTATAAAACAAGTGAAAATAGGGGGCATGAACTCACCTGGTGCGATAGCTACAATGACAAGAGTAGATGCAATGAAATGAGGCACGATCTCTAACCACAACCTAATATGAACGATAGGTTCTAATGTAAAAAATGAAACGATGTTGCACATGCAAATACGTATGTTATCGATACCACTCGTGAAATTTGAAAATAATGTTTATCGTCGAAAAATACATTTTTGACGTCTCGTTAAGTTAACAAACACTTTCCATGTAAATATGATGGAACGGTACTCCACGATCCTTGTTTGGTATTCTATCGGCAAATATAGTGTTTACGTTGCAAAAGTAACATTTTTCAAACTTGAGAAAATAGGTCCAATGACTTGGTGAAACTAGTCGCGAAGTAATGTACGTTGAGTGTTAAAACAGGAGCTTGGCGTTTTTGAAAACCTTGCAACAATGTCTAGAAGTCGTATCATTTAACTTTTGACCATACGGGTCTCGATAGGTAAAGGAATATGGCTTACAATGTAGTCACTTGAAAATATAGTTTTTCAACACTTAGAGTATTTGTTATATAAAAGCTGTCAAACTTATATATGTTTCGTCGGGTTTTAAACGCGTATATCTTGGTCGTTATAAGCTCGTTTTCCGTGTTCTTTATATCCCCGGAATCGTATAAACATGTACTATCACATTTTTAGTAGTTCCGCTTAGCTAGGTTACGTCGAACGACTCATTTTGCCTAACAAAAGTTTCCATGCAGCAACTATTTTTCTGAAAATAAGTTTTCGTCGTTAAACTTCGGAAAACCATATCTCATTCATTATTAACTCGTTTTTATCCAAACTTTCGGCCATAGTTTCATCTCGGAATGTATTTCTAAATCTTTGGACAAAAATTACCCAAAACCCATTGATTTTGCCACGTTTTGCATTTAAGGACAGAACCTTATTATATAGTGTTTATAACTCATTTTCTTGGTTCTAACTTGTTCAAGACTTAACCAAACTAATTCAATTCAACTCCACAAATACTCAATCCTACCATACACCTTCTTAGGGTGTCATGGGGTCCTAAGCATCACCAACCTTAGTGGGTTTCATGGGAATAAGCATAGGATAATCAAAAACCCATTTTATGTAATAAACACTAAATAAAGTGGTATGGATCATACATACTTGCATGTTTTCTTACTAGATCATAAAAATACATCAAGTAATAGCTTGAAAGAGTAGGAAAATGATTAGTAACTTACTTGTGATGATTATTAAAAGATGGTGATGAAAACCCTATTAATCTTTGTGGTTTTTATTTCGAAACGGAAACTAGATCACTGCTAGGACTTGATAACCACTTTGATCTTGAAAAATTGATGGTTTTCCCTTTGTTCTTGATGGTGGCTGATCCACATAGAGAGAAAGAAAGAGATGAGAGCTTTTGGCTAGTTACTTGAAGTATATAATGAAAGAAATGGAAAAATAATAATAAGTATATGTGTGTACATATTTTTAGGGACAAGTAGTACAATAATAAATGAAGTAAGTAGGAAAATTTCCAATCTTGTGTAAGAAAAGAATGGGGGAGGAAGATCTTGTAAGAAACTTGATAGATTATGTTAGATATTAGTTGTTTATTTAGTGTTTTAGGTGATACCGGGTACCGAGTTTGCTAGAAATAAAGTTTAACGGTACCTAATAAAATGTAATGACGTTGTAAAAATTATGAAATTACATTCCTGATGAAAATCGGGTGTTAAAATAATTGAAATGTTGAAATATCATGATCCAACGTAATTTTTAGCGTATACCGTAAAGTATAGCAACAGGTCTCAAAACACCGAGCAAATTAATAATATAATTTTTATATTATTATAATGAGTATGAAAATATATTAGGATCGTAGACGGGAGTATCGGGTATATGTTAGTAGTAAAACTGAGTGGTAGCGTTTATCAAATAAATGAACATACATAAATGAAAACACACAAACCCGTAAACTAGGTTTACGTGATGATGCATGATGACCATGAATAGTGTTTTTATTTCGGGATGAATAGTAACGCTTCTCAGAATCACAAACGGACTCCGAAAATGATGAATAGTAAAATGATGAATAGTGACCGATAAATATTAAATGATGAATAGTAACTTGTGAATAGTAATTTGGAAAAATGTCCTGAAAATGCGGGTTGTTACAGATATTTCTTCGGATCTATGGGTTTCCCGAATAAATCAGCACCAATTTTCGGTGAAGTGACCATTGGAGTACCAACAGATTCACAATCTTCCATGCCATGTTTCTTTAAAATCTCAATTGTATATTTAGATTGATTGATAAAAATACCACTAAGGGACTGATGTACTTGTAAACCAAGAAAGAATTTTAGTTCCCCCACCATGGACATTTGAAATTTGCTTTTCATGAGATTTTCAAATTGTTTTGAAAGATTAGGATTGGTTGATCCAAAGATGATGCACAATTCGAGATCGGTGGTGTAACACCCCCAACTCAAATATGGCAGCTACAGTGCTGGGGGTATTACGAAAATAGAAACTAGGCACATTTATAGTAAACGACCACAACTCGGGACGTTTAAAATGTGACCAAAACATATCATTCGATTTATAACCATTTAGAGTACAAGTACTCTTTATATAAAAGTTGCAGCGGAAAAGTAAATAGAGTTTGCAGCGGAAAAATATACAAGTATAGCAGCGGAAATGTAAAAGACACAAAAGGTTTGACGAATGACATG
>LBNU01039285.1:85322-100598 GCA_014162995.1 Artemisia annua
TTTTTTGTGCCACTAAACAGTTTTGCAACGCCACTTTTCCTTGGCTGTTTTTCTCGATGTATCGGTTCAATTTGAGTCCGAGCCGTAGTTTTTATGAAATCAAGATTTCCAACAAGCTTTTCAACTCAGTTGGCCGTTCGTCGAATAGACCTTTATAACGAATAAACACGACCTCTCTATATACCCGAAACATAAATTATATTTTTGGACATCTTTTACTTATAATTTTCTAAGTGTTGACATAATACTTTTCAGTAACAACAATAAGAGTCGATTTTCTCATCGAATCGAGATCCGTATCACAAAGTTAATGACACGATTCCTAGATATTGTTACAAGGTTTTCCAAAAACGCCCGAGTTTTATCACTAACCATTAACGTACAACATTTCGCGGACTTGTTATGTGAGGCTATCTTTGGGCATACTTTACATAAGTAATAAAAATGTTATTATTGCGACGAAAACCCTATATATTTGTCCGATAGAACACCACATAAGTGGATCGTGGCAGTATCCGTTCCATCATATTTACATGGAAGCTGTTTATTACTTACGAGACGTCAAAACGTATTTGTCGGACGATAAACGTTATTTTCAAAACTAATTGAGTGGTATCGATAACATACGTATTGCAGTGTAAGCATTATTTCATTTCTTACATTAGATCATACCATCCCATGTTAGGCTTACGGCTTAAGATCGTGCCTCATTTATGGTATTCACTTTTGTCATCGTAGCATCGCACCAGGTGAGTTCAACCCTATTTCTACTTGTTTTCACCTGTTTTGGGGAAGATACATGCCCTTACTATTTAAATTCAATGCCTTGTTTTACTTGAACGCCGATTCGTTTTCTCAACATTACTGGATTGTTAAAACACTGATTCTATACTTGAATATCATTAAAAATTACTTATTCCATCCCTTAATTTCTTTCTTATCGAACACAAGTTCCTTGCTTTTTGCGATAAAGTATAAAACTGTTACTTTGCCTGAGTTACCTATTACGCACTGAAGTCCCCTTTATCATGAAACCCGATTAAATTACAGCGGTGGTGAGACGCGAATGCTGTGGATAGATCTAATTTGGGTTGACGACCCCGTCCGGGTTGGTCGCCGCCAACTTGTTAAACAGGCACGCATATCATTCGAAAATACTTCCGAGTGTCTGGCAAACATTAATTTTGGGGCATTTATGCTGATTGCATACGATTACGTCGAGCCTTCGGTCATGAGCTTTAGCACGGTTACCTTATTTTTAGCTTGTGACTTGTATCTGTTATATTTCTTGCTACTGAAATCTCGGGGTTCGAAATGACTTGTTCCTTAAACATATTACTTTTGGCAGTGGGTTGTAAACACACAGGTTATCAAGTCTATTATGGCGGATTGTAAGCTGAGTGGATTTACGATGCCTCTTGCGGGAATACTTGATTTCTGGAACACACCTGTTTACAGGAATACTTTTTCTAAAACATATGACTCACCCAGCTTTATGCTGGACTTTAGCATGTATTTCAGGTTTTAGCAATGGCCACACTACAAGAGGTTTGGCAGGGCTGGCATGGTCATAGAAGATCTGATATTCTGTATGGGGACCATTTTAGAACTATTTTAAGGCCTACTTCCGCCAACTTTTTAACAATGTAAATTCACTACTGTTTGATTAAGCTATTTTATTCTTAAATGATTACAAGCTGAAAACCAATTTGTACTTGCTGCTGTAATACCATTGAGTTACCCCCAGCTTGCATGTATGCTTCCGCTGGACCGATTTTTGGGGTGGTGGACAGATTGGTATCAGGAGCCTCGGCTATAGGGAGACTGGGTGTTTTTGAAACTAGACTATAGCTTACATTCATGCAAAACTTATAACCCTATGACCGCACATGCCTGCCTGCCAAGCCTGACTGCCTCATTGTAGTTCGTTGCTGAATTACGTTGATGAGAATGTACTCATTACCATATATATATCATGCTCATTATTGTCTAGTTGATCATTATGATTGTGCCTATTCATATTAGTATGCTTAATATTCATACGCACCTCATTGTTATGCCTTTTCCTTGTGATTTTATCATGCGAGCCGTCGAGTTTCGCGTCAGCGTTACCTTGTCTTTCAGGACATTTTTCATAAATGAACATGGTATTATATAACTGAGCCTGCAGTATTTCAACATTCATGGAACCTCGGTGGAAATGTAGAACTGCGGTCATGCTACATTCGACCCGGACAGGAGGATATGGCTGACCACTTATATCCGATCTCAGCAAATGAATTGCACACTGAGAGTAGTTATGAAATGAGATATGCTCCTGTAATGCATTCCTATTTGATTTTTTTTTTGCCAAATTTTTCGTTCAGGGTGTATATTCAAAACGATTGTAAGAACATTCATACCCTTTCATCACCTTCCGTAGAACCGTCACTTAGAAGACGCGTGTCAACATATTCGTTGCACTCATGACTTTACTTTATTCACAATAACCTTACACACTGTACTCCTTTCCATCACAATCTCTTGATGTCACGGTTTCACAACATTCCTTCCCCATTCCCTATATAAGGAATTAGGAGGATACCTTAGGGGTACTCCTAGGTCACTCCCACTCCACCACTCTTAATATTGAATAAGTGGATTATTACATGACCTCCCTAGGAAAGACTTTCCATACCATCCATGAGGAGATTCTCGATACATTAAGAGCCCATCAACTCACAAAATCTGCAAGGTATCACATAACCATGTCGACCACTATCATTGCTGATCCGCCAAATCCATCCCTAAGAAGTACTGCTTTGATTTAATTACAAGATTCGTTTCGGTACGAATGTCCCTAAGCAACACTATAGAAATAATCCAACCTCCTACAAGCTATGAACATTCATTGAACATAATCCTCCCAATAAGACATTTACTCCCTCCGTCCCACTTTTATTGGCCTCATTTCTATTTATACATGTCCCATAAAAATTGTCAAAAACTCAAAACGGATAGTTATTATTCTATACTTTTCCTATTCTACCCCTAATTCATTTACTGTTCTATTGACGAAAATATTTACTCTATAAATGGCTCATATATACTCTCAATTAATAAGGCATAAAGACAAAATGAAAGTCAACCATTTTGCTTTCTTCTCCATTGAAACTGAAGATCCATCACATAACATTCATTAGTACGATGAGGAGAACATGCACTTTATTCTTTAACAAACAAAACAACAATGATAGAAAAATTTTAAACGACACAAAATAAAAACTTTTTCCTATCACCATGCAAATGCTCCGTAGTTCTCTTTCACATATTTTTCTAACAAGCCATATAAGAAACCACTTCTTGCATCAAGCTTTCATCGCATGTGATTTGTAATGGTAAATTCCCTTGTCGTGCCAACCTGCCTTTACCTATATGTGGAGTTTGATAATTGTTGCCCCCGCGAATCTTCATGATTTCTTTCATGCATGTTTGTAAAGTTAAAAACACGTTGTTAAGATCATGTGATGGCATATTTTCAAACGAATTTTGAACGGCAGAAACTAATTCATCAATTGTCCTAAGAGACTCTTGTTCCTGCAGTGATTGAATCGCTCGAAAAAAACCAAGATCCAACACATTTAAATCTGGGCTATTTGGTGGCTGAAAACGAAGTCGTATATCAAATCCATCGCGAGATGCTGCTTCAACAAACTCGCTATCATTAACAGCAATATGTGGCTTCGCGTTGTCTTGTTGGATAAATATTGGACCCGTGTGACTTGTTGGCCATTTTGCTCTTATAGCCGGAAGGACTTTTTCTATCAACCATAATCTTGTTACGTCCTTAGTGACTGACAAAATAGGCTTTGTCTCTAACGTTCCCGCAACACGGTTCTTGCTAGAACGTTTAGCCGGTTCTAATGTTGTGAGCGGGAAAATACCAATCTTACCATTAAATACTTCATTTCCAAAATCATCATACCTTGGTCGCGCGACTGCCGCTAAAAACATGACTTTTGTGATAAATTTTTTGCTTTTACATGTTCTTAATGGTTCAATCTCCCCGGGAACAAGATAGCAACGTTTTGATTCCCTAGTCATGTAAAACCACTTCTCATCGATGTGGACGACGTTAAACATATCACCAAAGGTACGAATGCCATTTGATAATGGTGGATTAACCATAGATAAACAAAATTCTAACCTAGTTCTTTTGTTTGTTTCGGTCAATTCTGGCTTGATAGCATTCGTATGTGGCCGAAGAGCACCTTCTTTTATTCGCCTATGTAAAGTTGATTTTGAAACACCGATTGATTTTGCAAGACAACGTATGTTTCCTCGACGGCGTAATGGAAGTTGTGAAACTTGAGTCATGTCGATTTGAACCTTTTTTCGCCCAACCACCTTTGGCATCTTTGAAGATACATCAACCGTTACTCCATGACGGACTTGATGTTGAGCTCGATGCCAAATGCGACGTACGGTTCGTGGGGATACGTCAAATAAAGTTGCTGCTTCACTTATGGAGCCTTTTTTTAGTTTTCCGTTAAAACTTTTTTGCAATAAACGTTGATAAATGGATTGACGCTCAATATCACTTAAGTTTTTTTTAGTTGATGAACTCATGGAGAGATCCATCTTCTACAATTTTGGTTATATGTGAGTGTTGTATTTTTTTCTTTTGCATGGAATGAAGTATGGAGTAAATTGTTCTACTGCATGGCGATATGTAGCCATATATATATACGGAGTAGATTATTGAATTAAAGACAATGACTTGTTTCAAATTTTTTGATATTTTATTCACTAGTCTATGAAAGTTTAGGTGGGAATTTTCCCTCCGTAGTTTCAATAATGTTAAAAAAATGGCGCATAAGTAGAATTAGTCGTCTAGTTCGAAATGGTGGGAATCTCATTTGCATAATTTAAGCAATAAAATATTCTTGATATGGACGAATAATTAGTTTTGCAAATATGGCAACTTATAAATATTTTAATGGTGAGGGCAAATGTGGCATTTTATACATAAACAATATCATTAAATACACCTATCATAAAATGAAACAAATTTGTTGGAGGACAATAATTTTGGGACGGAGGGAGAATATATACATATATATATGTATGTATATATACATATATACATATATACATATCTCTATATATTATATATAACAGGAGGCGTTACACGTGTAATGCCACCTCATTGCCCAGTCATTGCCATGTAATTCATTTTCTGCCATGTCATCACAATCTGTCCATGTAAGCAATTTTAATAATTTATTTTGTATTTTTAATCACTTGTGATGTAGGCGAATTTCTTAATATTCTTTTTTTTATTTTAATAATTTATTTTGTATTTTTAATCACTTGCGATGTAGGCAGAATTTCTTAATATATTTTTTTTTCTAATTTTGGATGGATTAAAATTCAGATTAAATTAGTGTAAAAATGTATTATGCAGGATTCGAACCTTGGATTTGATGATATATTCCTATCTATCTTTACCACTGGACTAACGTAATTTTTGAGTTACATCATGCAAAGCCAAAACTATAATGTTTAGCAAAAAAATTTAAACCGGATTTTTAATATATTTTGTATTAACTCACGTAAGAAAAAAAATGTAGTCCTCATTTTTATCAAAACCCTAATTTCCGGTATGTCAAACGAATTTCTCTCTTTTTCTGAAAACCCTAATATATTCAGTATTTTCTTTTTAATGATTCGCATATTTATATTATGAATACTTTTGGTTTTGTAGAACATCCTATCTATGTTGTTGTTGTTTATCTTTTTTAATGATTTAGAGATTTATATTATGAATACTTTTGTTTTTGTAGAACTGCACACACAGTTTTTGCAGCACCAGAAACACAGCTTGATGCTGAGGGGCCAACAATACTTCAGGTATTTATTATATATTTTTAATGATTCACATATTTGTATTATGAAATTTAGATGTATCTTTATGATGTACATGCAGTGTGGTGATTTGAAAACAGTGCTATATTATCAAATTATTCTATTGTAATTGTGTTTTTTTAGTTACAGATTATGTATTGATAATCCAATATTCCTCCCCATAAATTAACCCTAATATCAGTTTTGATATACATATTAGGCTGAAGATGAGACTGTGTCAAAGGAAAAGATCTGGTAACTATGGTATTGTGATTTTTGCAAGCTTGATCTGATGAAAGAGTTAAATACCATAGGTATGAGTTATAATTAAGTATTCAAAGCTCTAATAAATCAACTTTTGTAAACTTTTCTTTCTTTGAAATATGGTGCATATGGCGTCAACCATATCCCATGGTTCATCTTTGACATTAGTGACATGCGTGTGTCATATGCCCTTGATTGCTCTTAGATTCATGTACACACAAAGTAAGCATTTGTATAGCCTTTACGCGCGGAGGAATGAGAGGTGAGTAAATTCATATATAACATCTTCGGTTTAGTATAATATTAAAGCTTAAACTTGCCTGATTGCTGCCTGTGTCCCTGCAGTCCTTTTAAAGAATCCAATTCTAAAAATTGGTGAAAGTCTGGTCAAGGTTAATTCAATCACAAAAGTAAGCATTCATAAGACAGAACTTCAGTTTGAATGTTGTGAGTCCCTATAGGGCCTCTTCTTCATAATTTGTGAGTGTTTATTTCTTTTTTTAGTATCATTAACGTATGCTTTGACTAGCCGTCTCTTTCAAACTACAGGAAACTGAAATTGAATCAGACAGAAACTGAAATTGATATGTGCTTACGGTTGTGTTATAATAAATTAAGCAGTGGCAATACCACATATTGAAAATAGCATTTGTAACAGGGCTAATATCTTATATGTTAAAATATTTGAATTACATTTTTCTTAAGGATATTGGATAGGCGAAACTTGCAAACTTGGATCCTCAGTTTGGATTGTGTAAGTTATATTAAAATTACATCCTATTGTCTGACAAGTGATCTTCATAACTATGACCAATCTAACTTGAATTGTTTCACAAATGCATTTACAGACTAGAGCTTTGTTCCACCTCTCATTTATGGATTTATGGGTAGCTCAAGAGATGTTGCCATTGGACCAGTGGTAGTTGTCTCTTTGTTGCTTGGAACCATGCTACAGAATGAGATAGATCCCAAAAATAAACATAACTATCAACGTCTTGCTTTCACTGCAACATTCTTTGCTGGTGTTGCTCAATTTGCACTTGGCTTTTTCAGGTACTTATTGACTGGTCACTACCATTCATGTTACAAAATCAGTTTTATGAGTCAAAAAAAATCATTATAATCATGTTATATGTGGTTTGGTGTTTATTCCTTTTACAGATTGGGTTTTCTGATCGAGTTTTTGTCACACGCTGCTATCATTGGGTCAATGAGAGGAGTTGCTGTTACTAAGCAACTGAAAGGGTTATTTGGCATCAACGACTTCAAAAAGAAGATTGATATAGTTTCTGCCATGCGCTCCATTATCAACTTGGCACAGATACTCACAGTGTAATGGCCATTTCATACAATCAGTAATACTAAAACAAATAACTTCCACAGATTCACTTACCCGTGTCTTACACCCTAGGTACGAGCAATTCTTTGAGGCGCCGACAATACAGAATGTTCAACATCAGTGACCTTCAGCGTGAAGATCCCCAACACCAAAGGGTATTATTCCACCTACTTCAATAATTTTTAACAGCTAACACATGGCTCACGTACATTTGGCTATTGTCACAGAATGTTCGATTTGCAGTGATAGCAACAATTGATCGGATCAACACAAAAGACCCTGGTAGTTCAGTAAGTGCCGCGAATGCCACACCAAAATACATGAACGCTTTCCACATGCCCATTGCCAGGGGTTAAACCCTTCAACAGAACCAGAATACAGGTAACGAATAATGAATATAACAAATACTACAAAGGACGCCACTTGCATTCCTTTACTCATGCATATTTGACTTACACCTGTCACATTTACTCTTTTAAAGCCTATCTCCGTGACGACACATGAGAGATAATGCTCACATGCTTTAGCGGCGAAGCAAACTGCATAGTAAAAGACTATTACGAACTAATGAAAGACCTACCAAACAAGGACCCCTACAAGCTCCCTAAAGAATTGACTGATTTAGAAGGGACCACGCACCTATTTCAGTTGCACTTCGCTACAGAAAGCACAAATGAGAAACGAGACTTTGTACTAGACACCACTTTTGAAAACACACAACCACTGCTTCTGGCTCCAGTGACACATGCCAAAATCCAAGCCGCAGATATACCACCTGCCACTACACCGCCCCCAGCAGCCACACAGTTAAGTATATTTTATGTATTGTTACAGGAACTAATAAGACACCATAAATGATTCCTGTCTCACAGCATACTAATGACAGATTCGGGTATTCAGCTGCTCAAGGTAAATGTGGTCATTAGTTTATGTATTGTCGAATAGTTGCTTGCAGGATGTAGTTAATACTTTAAATTATACTAATTTTTGCTGAACTATTGTTGTTGCAGCAATCAACGGACGCATACATGGCCAGGTGATCAAACCATTTTTTTATATAGCATCGTACGTGCGAAGAGAGTGACAACCTCCCTCTCCTCCTAACAGGTTTTAATGGTCATTTAAAGGTAAAAATTTATATTTAAAATCTACCTAGGTGCAAGGGAATGCGAGACGGGGACTGACAGAGAGTAGATTTCTTCTAGATGTAAAATGCTAGCATCTTTTTCCTAATTTTGAAGTCATACAATTTTTTCGAACAAACGCTGTTTATCAGGTTTTATATCAGTCAAATAGTAGCAGAGTCGTTAACTTTTACTTATTACACATAATATGATTGATAAGGAGATTGCTAGATTCCGACATGGAAGAAAGGTTATGTGGTCACACATCTCCTCTCAGAAACAACTACCTGCCTTTCTACACTAAAAACATATTCTCAAAATATTGTTTTGAAAGTGATTATGTAATGTATCTTTATACAAAATCATCCCTGCATTATGTAACACCAATATTTAACACCAACCTATAATTATATTTGGATTTTGTCTATTTCACCTAAATTATTATATCACCAGTGTAATATAGACATGTAGTATATATAATTATCAAATTATAATGTAAATTATATATGTGTATACAGGTTTTTGTTAATATATGATCATCTGACCAGGTAAATTTGTTGGTTTTCAGATTAGACAACAGGTAGAACACAAATGCGATGGAACATAACAGGTTCTTGCATACTTTCACTATGTTTTTTTGTTATAGTATCTGATGTTAAACGCCGACAGACCCACAAAATGGAGTACACATACTTTCACTATGTTTTTTTTTGTTATAGTATCTGATGTTAAATGAACCATTGTATGGAAAAAAAACCCGAGGGTTTTTTGCTGATGGCATCATGTATTATTCATTAACATTTTGTGCCCATTGCTTATGAACTATTCATGTGTACTCTGGGATTACCTGTTTTAATTGTAGAGGTAACATATATAATCATTATTTATTTAGATTGTCGCATCAATATATACTGCTATCAATAATAGTCTCATTGATCGACCAATTAAATGACAGGTTGAAGGATTGCTAACAACGTGATGGTATACTCATGGTTTCCTATTATTTTCCATATTTATTTGATTCTTATATTGTTTGATTAAAAAAGTATTAAGCTTTACTGATGGCTTTGACCACAAATGTTAAGTTGTTGTCGATTTTATAGGAATGGAGGGTCTGAATGGCATGCACTGATTTGGCTACGGTTATACACTATAAGACCTTTATTTGAACTGGTATTAAATACATGCTCAATTGTATTCCATATGGATGCTCATAGTTCAAAATTGAACAAATAGTTGGGAATGTCATTCATAAGAACTTGCTTCTGGCCGCTATGGTAGTTCAAAATTGAAGAAACAATCTTGAATTTACATGCTTTCTTTAATGAAATCCACTATGGTAAATTAGTAGCAGAAGCAAAGTTTCAACCCTAACCATTGAATTATGAAGCCGCGATTAAAGCAAATGATATTAGTTCGGTGATACCAAAAAATACTACAAAGTTGATTACTATATGGCTTTTAATGTGAAAAATCAATTAAGTAGCACTGTCATGACACCCTTTTATATACAGGTGAAATGCGTCGGTGGTTAGCTGTAAGTTTCTACAAAAATATGTATAATCAGAATCACACTATACTCAGGGTGTAATACAGCTTAAAATAGCGCACCCATGATAATAACTTTTAGCAATTGATACATACTTATTAGACTGTACATAGGTGTGCGCAGCAATCAAGAAGTATGGAGCCAAAAGTGATATCGAATAAGCGTGTCTGTCAAGGAGTACTTAGTAGAAGCATTGAGGCCCGGGGATGAACATAAAGCTTTACGGTTGTAATTTCACAATCTAAGTAGCAGGTACTGAGAAATATGTCAGTGAAGTTAAGGAAATTTTTTTAGGGGTTCTTCATATACATATGTTAATAACAACAGAAGACCACCATATGCGTGTAGTCAAATTAATCGTTAGGCTCCTGTAAATCTATGTAATATCGAAAAATGTCATCCTGCTGTTGATGCAAAAATGAATGCATATACATGTAAGTATTGTATTACATTGGTCTTTCGGTTTAAAATTTATACGTACCTGTTTTCATACTAACTATCTCATATGTGTTGCAGGTAACGCGAAAGAACTACCAGCAACTTATGATAAATTAGTTGATATCTGTAGACACACACACGATGCTACTAATCGAAAAATGGGTATTCTTTCAAACAGAAACTTTCCTACAGACTACTTGCCTGTTAATAATGTTAGAGTATAGAAAAAGCAATGGTTAGAAGAAAATGGTCCATAAAATGTATGGGAAGTAGCTGCTGCAAATATTAATTTGAGCACAAATACAGGTAAACATTCTTCTGAAATGTAATTACTCTTACTGTAAAATAATAATAAGAGTCCACTTTTTTACTAAGCTTTTTAAATGTTTCCTTTCAGGTAGGAACAAAGATATAGACAAAAGAACCGCTTCTGTACGTACCGATATTAATCCACACCTTTCAATAAGTAATGGCAAGTGATTTAAGTAAATTGTGCATGCTTAAATTCATTGGTAATAACTCTTCCTTGACAGCTTGAGCTCTCCATCTCGCCTATTGTGGACTAGAGCTTGGTTTAGGGACAAATTTTTTTAAGGGGCAAGAAGTGGTTGTGCATTTGTAAGAAAGGCCAAGTTCCAGGTATCTTTTTACTCTGCAGACATGTCATCATATATTACCTAAAAGGGCATACGGCCAGTCCAAGTTAGCAAATATTTTACATGCGAATGAGCTCTCTTGACGCTCAAAGGTACTAATTATGTTTATCGAATGGTCAATAATTAAGAAAAAGACTCATATATTTTTGTAAATGAAATGCAGGAGGAAGGTGCAAATATTATAGTAGACTTGGTACACCTAGGATTAGTAATGACAGATCTCATGAGGCATTCTTTTTGGCTTATGAGTAAGTGTATGCATGCTGATATTTTAGTTCTCTGATATTACAAAAGAATTATTGATTATTTAGATAGATAAATAAACTTTTGTTTCCAATATAAGCAATTAGAGTTCAAAATAAAGGGTAACGGATGATATACTGTATTTCCGTAAGATGTTGAGATCACAGGTCATTCTTGCATAGTTGCATACTATAGTGTCTTTTTGTATTTTCAATATTAAAATCGACCCTTATGTTCCTGTTTCTAGGAGTTCTCTTTTTGCAGCAACTGATTCTCAAATTTGTATGGATCTACAAGTTTAACTACAAACTTGGTCCATTTTAGTCCCCGCTTCAGCACCGAAAAACATCCATTTCAGACCCCTTTTTTCACCCTAATCCACCTATTTCAGCCCACATACGCACCCATGGCAACCCCTATTTCAGGCCCCAATTAAACACCCATTTCAGTAAAGGTAAATATGATTGCTATTTTGTTGATGGTTGATTTACAATTGTTTAAAGTACACAGGATTACAAGATATATCTGTTGTAGATCAAAACTTCAAGGTAAACTTATGGGTCTTTAAAAAAATGGGTTATCTGCATTTTTTTGGGTAAAGAATGCACCTTTAAAAGGCGTACAATTGTTTGACAGGTGTATATGATTTATATATTTATTTTGAGTTGGTACAAGTAGCATTAGCCGTGAAAATTATCCCTCATTTACACAAATATATAAATCATAACGATCCCTTGATGTTATAGTTTGAAGAATGAAATCGCCAAGGTGTTTGTATAAGTTGTCGGATTCATTGAGGACCGCTTAAGGTGAACTTCCAATGAGGGTGTTTGAACGCCACAGTGGAACTGGGTTAGTAATCCTGTATATCATTAAGTTAACTAAACAACAGTTTAGGCGAAATTTTAGTCACAAATGAGGTTGGAATTATTTAGCTAATGGGTGCAAATTTGTTGAGGTTTTATGGGTCAAATGGGTAACTGTTAAGTGCATGAAAATGCAGTTTTTCAATAGGTATCAAAACGGGTCACATGGTTCAAATGGGTGACTGTTATGAGCTATATGTCTGTTTGAGTTAAAGAAAAGCTACAAGATACCCTTCATATGAACTTGCAGCACACATTACTATAGTATATACACATTTAGGCCACAATGGTTGCATAAAAGTGACTATTACACATTTCGTGATTCACCTGAACCAATTCAAGTGATATCTCACTGGATAGAGGAGATGCCCTGAAAGAGGTACATAACTTTCTTTTATGTGATATGATTCCGCCTTATGAATTAGTTCATTTGGGTCAAATGAGTTGAAAGTCGTCGAAAATGCAAACTAAATGCATTACGGTCTTACGTATTAAACAATATTTGCAATGCTGAAAAAAAGAGAGCAACTGACATATATATAGGCTTATTGCATATTTTATAATAAGGATAACAAGCGATCTTCCACTTGATCTTCTTCCATTACTCATCATACTAATTATTTAATCTATGACGGGGTTGAGACTAACTCATTTGTACATTTGCTTCAGCTTAAGTAAGTCATTTTTCCATAATGCAATGTTAAATTATATTATTTCTTTAGTTGATTCTATAATAGATATGCATACGAGAACAACGACAAAGGCTAAGACTGGCTATTTGTGCTGCAAGTATGGATTTTAGTAGCTTTAGCTTCTATAACTACAACGGCTTTCATGTTGGTTGGCATAAGGTTTTATCGTGAAGGTCAACACATAATCTTTTGATCTTAAATCTGCACTGGCTAGGTAAGATAGAAAATTCTAGAAGTGACAATTTCGATCTAATGACATATAAATGCGCTGACTTGGGCTGTTTTTTTGTAGGAGTATTAATCTCAAATGGTGTCATCAATTTGAAGAAAGCCATACAGAATCCCACCCCCGCGTTGGAGCATAGATGCTGGTGGTAGGTTTTAAATGACCATTTTTGTTTTTTCCCACATTTTGCTTATCGAAAATAGGCATGCTTTTATGACTTATCTATGGAAGTCTCAAGTAGTCCAGTAGTCCAGTCTAATTGGTGGTGTGTAAGTTGTTACTGGTATTGAACACAAAATTGAGATGGGAATTGTATTTATTTTTGTGCATGACGAATTTTTATTTCAGCCTATGGTTTCTGTCCTATAGTTGTCAATCTAATGTCGTTGAATGCATGTTCATCTGGTAATCGCTTTTCATTTCAAATGTTAATTCACCTCAATATTCTTTAATTTTTGCTAAATTCTTTTGATCTTGTGATTGGATACAACAAAGGAAGAAGTTAATGAAAAAAATTTCTTGGAATTTTGGCCTATTTTGGTTTTGCGTCATGGAAGTATTATATAACATTGAATAATCAAGGTCAGATAATTGGCTTTTAAAGAACAGTCGTGAACTTTAGTTATTCAAAATCTAATTGTGCAACTTTAAATTGTGATAATCAAATATAAAGTTTCAAAATGCAAATCTGAACACCCCGTTGCACTACCGGAAAACACATGGTACTTTATTCTCTTGACAGAGTACTTTACTTTATGGAATGGAATGAGATGATGTGTTCATTTATCTATTGGGAATAGTAATATGTAGTTTCATACTCTCAGATTACGTGTAAAATCCATTATGCAACATATGTGTCATCTAATCGCGAGTATCTATAGTGTTTCTATAAGAAGATACCATGTATATATCCGATATATCATTTTTCATTTTGTGTAACATGCTGAAACTATTTTCTTACATTATACAATATTATAAAGGTGTATCCTAATGCGATTGTTGCGCATCCTTCTAATCAAAGTCAACTTGCATTGGAACATTCGGATGGTAGAGCTTATGTGACTGAGACAATAGAATCAGACAAAGAATGGGGAAGTGATCCGTTGTCCAAAACAAATACACGGTCTAGCAGGAACCATGTTGCCCAACCAACTAAACCTTTGGTGGTCTGATTGGCCAAGTGTTGCAGTTTATGTTGTTGATCCATGAAGTTGGTAACCTTCTGCTGATACAGAGCATTCATTCAAGAAAAGAAACACTAAAGGTAAATATGCAGTAGTTAATTGAATCTATTTGTTTTAGTTACTCTTTAAAACATACTTCACATACTGTCAATAAGTAAAGCAATTCATACTTGGCAATGTTTTATTTGTTGTTTTTTTACATCTTTAATTTTATATGGTTTTTTACTTGTGTTCTATGGTGCTACATTTGTAAAACATCAATTTACAAAATTAATGCATACGACTGCAACAATTAACAAAGTTACTAAGAGAAAAGTTAGGAGGTTGTATGAACTTTAAATTTGACCCGCTCAGCCCATTTGACCCATTCTGTTTACAAAAGTTTTATTATGACATGACCTTTTAAAAGGTAAATATATGAACATCTATACTGCATGTTCTCATATAAGCTGGATCCAACAGGACCACACATGGAATTTGTAATGGCAAGTGTTATATGTTCGACACTTCTAATCATTGAAAATACCTTTGACACGCTATAGTAAAATATGCCAACGACAATTATTAAAAGACATAACCAAAATACATATAACAAAAACATAAACAGAAACAATACATCCATGTAAAAAACAATTAATACTTAATCACACCTAATCAATTATTACAATTAATTAACAACCATATATTATTAAGCAACAAATAATTACAAGTCATGCCCGCCCATCGGACGGGCTTCGAAATCTAGTGTATATATATATATATATATATATATATATATATATTATATGTATATATATACTATATATATA
>LBNU01039286.1:3451-26324 GCA_014162995.1 Artemisia annua
ATTGTGACGGCGTCAGCTTATAGGGTCTGACGCCGTCACCTCGCCGCCGAAATAAAATTCGGATTGCTCAGATCCACTCTTGACGCCGTACCCTTGTAATTCTTTCTGGGCCGTCTCCCTTTACCACATATCGTGACGGCCTAGGCGTCACAAAGCGTGACGCCGTCACGTTTTAATTCTTCAAAACTTTATGGGGCGTCTAGTGTAAAAATCATCCTTCATGTTGTCAAAACGTGACGTCGTCACATGATAGAACGTGACGCCGTCAGGTACTGTTTCCAGCATAATTTGAGACTTTGTCGTTTTCTTCACTTTTATGCCCAAAAAACGTCCAAAATGCTTCCTTTTCCAGAATTCCTCTTCAAAGTACCTAAGATGACAAAAGGAACGATTTAAGGCAATATTTGATCAAATAATTACGGATTAGGGCTTAAATGACCCCCTAAAAGCTTAACACTTTTCGCCTCATCAAATACCCTTACACTTGAGATTTGCTTGTCCTCAAGCAAATGCGCTTTTATTCCAATCAAAATATGAGCTAAGGGTCATTTAACACGAATATAAAAGTAATTACAACAAATAGTCACTCAACCCTAGTTATAACAAGCACGGAAATCATATACTAGCACCTCACAAATAGTGTTTGGATACTCTCATCTCTCGGGTGTTATAAACCTATATAACTAAATGGAATTGGAAGAAATATCAATCACTACCTGTCATAGCAAATAGATTAACATAGGCTTGGGAAAAGGATCAAAAACCTCCTCCACTAGGCGTAAGCACCTAAGATAAACTATCAAAGAGGGCTTTACAATAGAATTTTCCTTCTCTCTAAAATCACTAGTCATTTTATCATGAATTCATCATCTAAATCCAATCCAACCATTGGATTTAGGTTATGTTTTTAGATCCTTAATCTACTGTTCATCCTACACATTTCCATATAATTTCATCCGTTAATTCCTTCTAATAATACTATATTCATATCTCTTTTCATTTCACACACACTGTTTTTCACAAACTGTTTCATCCTTTTATTCTTCCCATCTTCTCCACTTTAATTCACATGTAATTCGTTGAATATGTTGGATCCTGACCCTACTCCTGTGAGTATGGATCTTCCACCTAAACCCTCTGATGAATTTGTTTTACCAAAAAAATCGAATAAACCTAATGTCTCTAATAAGTCCCGTAACATTAAGAAGAATAGTTCTAAGGGAGGTGGTCGTGCTAAAAGTAGTAGTGATATGGTTGATACTAATGAGGAATTGGATACTATGGATGGAGTTGAGGAGGGGAATGAGGAAGCTGTTGGGGCTCCACCAAGTTCCAAGGGGGTTTCTCAAGTGAATGCTGATGGAAGTAATTCTGGAGGTATGGTTGCTGATGTGGGCTCTTTTGATGGGGGTAATAGTGGTAAGGTTGCTGAGGTAGGTGGTATGAATGCTTGTTCTGTTGATTTTTGTATTGGTAAGGACTCTAATGTTAATACTACTAGTACTAATGTTGAAATGCCTGTTCCAGTTCATTTAAACCCTGTATTGAATGGTCTTGTGAGCAATGATCCTAATAGTGATAATGTTAGGGATAATGGTTTGTTTGAGCATGTGGATGTAAGTGGGGGGGGGGGGTTAATTCTAGTGTGCAGGCCAGTGTGAGTTTGAATGGCCAAGCTAATGAGGTTCCTGGTAGGACTGCTAAGGTTGAAAGTCATACTAGAAACAATCTCTCTTTTGCTAATGCTCCTCAGGGTATGGCTGGTAATGCTAATAATAAGTTGAGATTGTATCCACTGTCTGTTAATGAAGAGGGTAAAGAATTTGTGGATCTTGATCCTTTAATTGCTGAGGGTAATAAGATGTGGGACTTAACACTTGTTGGGTACTTTGTTGGAATGAAAATGAGTTATAGGGAGATATCTTGGCACCTTAGAAGAATGTGGCGTATGTTTGGCCTTGACAAGATCATCACTATGGATAATGGTTTGTATTACCTTAAATTCAACTCTGTAGAAGGTATGCAAACTGTTATTGAGAATGGGCCTTGGCTTGATGACCAAAAGCCTTTGTTCTTGCATAAGTGGGAGGCTGGTTTGTGTCTTGTGAATCCAGAGCCCACAAAAGTTCCATTGTGGGTCAGAATCTTTAATGTGCCTTTGGAAGCATGGAATGTGGAAGGTATAATTTTGGTAGGGCCACTTTTGCTAGAGTTTTGGTTGAAGTTGATGCTGCCAAAGGGCTTCCTGGGAGTATAGAAGTTTGTTATAAGAGTCTTGGTAAATCTATGTGCCTTGGGGTTGAGTATGCTTGGAGTCCTCCTATGTGTTCACATTGCAAGGTTTTTGGACATAGTTTTGAGGCTTGTACCAAAAGAGAATTGACTGAGGAGGAGATTGCTAAGATGAAAGAGATTAATGATCAGTATGCTCAGAAGACTAATGGTGATGTGAAAGATAATGAAGAATGGAAGAATGTAACTTATAAGAAAGTGGTGAAAAATGGTAATGAAGGCAGTAAAGAACAGGGCAGTCAGTTTGCTAACAGGGGTACTTATTATTCTAGGAATAATGCTAGTAGAGGAAGAGGTGGTGTTTCTGGTAGAGGTGGTTATAGGAATGTTCAACAGGGTGAAAGTTCTAAAACTGTTGATAGTCAAAAGGTTCCAATGGCGAATAAAAATAGTAGTGAGGTATCTGGTTTGGATAATGGTACTAAAATGAAAAAAACTTATAATAGGGTGAATGAGCAAAAAAAGAATGTGGGGCCACAAGATGTTCAGACTAATAATAGGTATTCTTCTTTGGTTGATGTTGATGATGATACTAATATGGTTGAGGGGCATAATTTTGATGAAGGTACTAAGGTTGGTAAGGGTGAAATTAGTAGTAGTGAAAGACTCAAAAACAGAATTGATGCTCTGCAAAGAGAAATTGTGGAGAGTAATAGAAGCATTGGCTCTAATGCTAATAAGAAAGCAAAGGAGATGATGAGTGAAAGGATGAAGAAATCTGGGAAAACTAGTAATGTAGTTTTGTCTAGCCTTTATGATGAAATGTACAGAATGGAATTGGGGAGAATACAAGATCTTACTACTAGTAAACAGTTGCTGGAAGTGGAGTTATTTATTAGCCTCAACACTCTTTTTACTGAAGATCTTAAGAACCAATGGACAGATGAGATGTTGGAATACTTTTTTAAGCTGAAGAATGAAGGTCTCAAAGAACAAGTTGGGGTCAGTGGTAGAGAAGCTATGATGGATGAGGTAGCTGATGATACTTCTGCTCATGCTAGTTTTATGACCCAGATGCAGAGTACTACTGCACCAAGTAATCTTTCTGTTTAATGGGGATCAAAATAGCTTCATGGAACATTAGAGGTATGTATGAAGCCTCTAAGCAAGATGAAGTTAGAAATCTTATTGTTAATAATAGTATTAGTATGTGTAGTATCATTGAAACTAGATTGAACAAGAAAGTTGTTAAGTCAGTCTGTGAGAATATTCTTGATAGGTGGTGTTGGGAATCTAATAGTATTGAAAGTAGTAAGGGATGTAGGATCATTGTTGGCTGGGATCCTAATATCTTCACTGCTTCTTTGATATCTAAGAGTGACCAAGTCATTCACTTCTTAGTGTTGATAATGGTAGTTCTCTGTATGTGTCTTTCATTTATGGGGAAAATAATGTAAAGGCTAGACTTAATCTTTGGAGGAACCTTGAAGATCACAAGATCACTGCTGGTAACTATCCTTGGGTCTTACTTGGTGACTTCAATACTTTATTTGATGATGAGTATTCTAAAGGTAATGTTAATAAAAATTATGGGGTGCAAGATTTTAGGGACTGTGTTGAGTCTCTAGATATGGAGGATATTTCTATGATGGGAATGTTCTTCACTTGGATTCAGAAAAGAAGAACCCTGAATTGGGAATTTTGAAGCAATTGGATAGAATTATGGGTAATAGTCATTTTTTGGAAGAATTTAAAGATAGCTTTGCTAATTTTCTTCCATATTTGATCTCTGACCATAGCCCAGCTATTCTTACTCTTGGTAATGTTCACTCAAAGAGGCCCAGAACCTTTAGGTTTATGAACTTTCTGGCTGAGAAAGCTTGCTTTTTGGAGACTGTCAAAGAAAAATGGTGTGTTCCAGTTGATGGTTTTGCTATGTTTGTACTTGCCAGAAGACTCAAATTTTTGAAGAAACACATGAGGAAGTTAAATAGAAGTAATGGGAATGTTTTTGATAATGTTAAACTGTTGAAAGTGGAGTTGCAAAGAGTTCAAATGGATCTTGATAAAAATCCTAATTGTCCTGTTTTAAGAGAGGAAGAGATTGTGTACTCTAATGCTTATAAGAGTGCTCTTTTGGATGAAGAAAAGTTTCGGAGGCTAAGTAATAGTAGGATTGAATCTGTTTATGATGATGATGGAAGATGTTTTAGTGGTCATAAGGTTGCTGACAAGTTTGTGGAACATTTTCAAGGAATTTTTGGAATTGAAGGTGATACTTATCCTGTGGAAGACATTGCTGGTTTGTTTACTAAAAAGATTAGTGAGGAAGATGCACTTAAGATGGTTGGGCCTGTTTCAAATGATGAGATCAAGTCTGCAATTTTTGATATTGATGACAACAAAGCCCCTGGACCTGATGGCTATACTTCAAAGTTCTTCAAAGCTTCATGGGATGTTGTTGGTGGTGATGTGTGCAGGGCTGTTAAAGAATTCTTTACTAGTGGCAAGATGTTAGGAGAGTTAAATAACACTATCATTTCTCTTGTGCCTAAGTCTAAAAGTCCTAGAAAGGTGTCAGACTATAGGCCTATTGCTTGTTGTGGAGTTGTCTACAAGTGCATTAGCAAAGTTATCACAAACAGAATCAAGGGTGTTCTAGGTGAGTTGGTGGATAGCAATCAGGGTGCATTTATTGGTGGTAGACAGATCAGTGACAATATCTTGTTAATTCAAGAGTTAATGAATGGGTATAATTGGAAGAAAAAGAGAGTTAAAAGATGTGTTTTTAAAGTAGACATACAAAAGGCTTATGACACTGTTTCTTGGGACTTTTTGAAGCTTTCTATTGAGAACTTTGGATTCCACAGTAAAATGGTGAACTGGATTCATGTGTGTTTGTCTTTAGCCTCATTTTCTATTAATGTTAATGGAGATTCTTTTGGGTTTTTCAAAGCTAAAAGGGGACTGAGGCAATGTGATCCAGTTTCACTTTACCTCTTTACTATTATTATGGAAGTTTTTAACCTTATGGTTAAAAGGAAAATTAAGCTGGAAAAAAGATTTAAGTATCATTGGGGTTGCAAAGAAATGGGCATTACCCATCTCTGTTTTGTTGATGATCTAATGCTTCTCTGCAATGCTGATTTGTACTCTGCTTCTGTGCTGAGGAGAGCTCTGGATGAATTTAGCCTCACTTCTGGTTTGTACCCTAGCATGGCTAAGAGTACTGTGTATTTTGGGAATGCTCCAAATGATGTTAAGTGCAAGATTCTCATGGTGATGCCTTTCAATGAGGATGACTTGCCAGCTAGATATCTTGGGGTGCCTCTGGTTTCTAGAAGGTTATACAAGGATGATTGCAAAGTTCTTATTGAAAGTGTCAGAAAAAGGATAAATGATTGGAGGAACAAGTGTCTTTCATATGTTGGGAGACTTCAACTCATTGCATCCATCTTGTCCTCATTACAGGTATACTGGGCCTCCATCTTTCTCCTCCCTATTAATGTATGTGAATCTATTGATACTATGCTTAAGAGTTTCCTTTGGGTTGGGAATGATAAAGATGTTGGCAGTACTAGTGTTTCTTAGAAGGATATATGCATGCCTAAGAGTCAAGGGGGACTTGGACTCAAACCATTACAAAAATGGAATGAAGCTCTCATGTCAAAACACTTATGGAACATCATTGAATTTTGTATGGGTTAAGTGGGTGAATCTGTATTGGTTAAAGGGTAATAGTTTATGGAGTTTGGATGCTGATATGAACTCATCCTGGTGCTGGAAACAGTTTCTTGGCCTGAGGAGTAATATTAGAAAGTTTGTGAGATGCAAGTTAGGTAATGGGCATTCTTGTAACTTTTGGTTTGATCAATGGCATGATCAGGGCCCTTTGAGTAAAACTATTTACCAAAGAGAGATTGTGCTTTCTAATCTTAGTCTCAAAACTAAAGTTATTGATATGATTAGGGGTCATAACTGGAATTGGCCTAGGCAGTGGGGTAATAAATTTAATGATGAGCTTAATATTCCTGTTCCTGTTCTTCATAGTGATATTGATGACAGAGCTGTTTGGGTTAACAATAAAGGTAAAGAGAAATGTTTTAGTATTAAGGAGATTTGGAAAGGAACTAGAAGCAATTCCCCCAAAGTTATCTGGTTTAAACATGTATGGTTCTCCCAGTGTATTCCAATGCATTCCTTTGTGCTATGGATGGCGATTAAAGGCAAGTTAAAGACTCAAGACAGATTATCAAAGTGGCTTAATGTTCAGATTATGTATTGTCCTTTTTGTAACTCTTGCAAAGACTCTCACAGTCATCTCTTCTTTGCTTGTGATTTTTCAAGAAGACTTTGGGAAAGGTTGAAAGTTATGGCTAAATTAGACGATTTGTCATGTGTTTGGGGTGAAGTTGTTTCTGGAACGGTAAACAAAGCTGCTAGCAATAAAATTTGGAGCATTATTCAAAGACTGATATTTGGGGCAGCGGTGTACTTTATCTGGCAGGAAAGAAATTTTAGAATTTTTAAGAAATGTGCTAGATCAGATGAAGCATTATTCTCTCTTATCACTGAAACTATCAGGCTTAGACTCATTGGCCTCAAGATTCTCAAGGTTTCTAATGATGTGAAGGATGCCTCTACTGTCTGGAATTTCCCCTTGACTTTACACTCTTTTGAACAGTCTTCTTTATTACGAATTACTGCAATATGAGATATCTGCATAAGCTCATGAATGGCCTATGTTGTGAGTGGAGAAATATGGTTAGTACTGGTATGTGGGATTGTAATAAAGTGTTCATGGTGGATATTTGGGTTTATGTTTATAGATGGCTAAGCTTAGTAGTTGAATGCTTAGGCTATAAGCTTCTCCTTTTTAGCTGGTAGATGAAGTGCTAAATGCTACTAAAGGAGTTTGCTTCTTAGTTCTTAAGTTAGTAGACTCAAGCTGGTTTCCTATATGGTCTGATGGTGTTATTTGGTGGTTTTTAATCACTGTCATGGGGACTTTCTGCATTTTTGGCTTGATTTCTCCTATTCCTTGGAAGATTTTATACCCTGCTCTGGATGTCTTGTCTTTCCTAAAGTCAAGTACTTGGTTAAGGTTGTTTGGTATGGGCTTGGTTTGATTTTGGATGGGTAGATGGCTAACTTTCCTGGGAATAAGCCTTTCTATTATAAGTAGTGGTTTTTTTAGTTGGATATGATGATGTAGAGATGTCCTGCTACTGAAGATCACTCTTATGATTGTTAAAGGTTTTTTATTCCCGTGCAAAGTGGTTTCCTACCTAGAGTTGTTCTGAATCCTATTTGCTCCCCCATCCCTTGCTGCTGAATTGTGATTTGCTTTGGATGGTTATGGGTTTCATTGCACGCTCTTTTGGATGGCTGGTCTATTGATGGCATTATATTTTGGGCTGCTAATTAGTTTATGTGGGTTGGGCTTGTTAGTATGTTGCTTATTACTGGATTTCTTTATTATGACCTCAGTATGAATTAGGCTTATTGTATTGGTTAGTTGAGTTGTATTTTTATTTTTGTAGTCTGTATTGCCCACCTTATGCTCCATGAGTGTGTTCATGGTTTGCCATGGGTTGGTTTCTGTTTATATTTTTTTGGTGGAAATAAAATTTACCTTTTTTAAAAATTAAAAAAAAAAGAAAAAAAAAAGGCTTTACAAAGGGTTATAATGTTAGGTGTAGGGATATGATAACACACGGTTTGGTTGGAATAAAGGATATTTTTAGTGGTGGCGAGTTAATTATCTTGATCAAATACATGCACAAGGTGGCGTTGCTAAGCCAAGACTCGACTCAACTTATGCTAATAAGAAAATAACAAAAGCATAAATAAAGATAAAATGAAACTGGATGGTAGTCCGTATGTTTTTTCTACTTTTCTTTTTCCAATTTTTTTTTTTTCGTTTTTCTTGTTTTTCGATTTTTTTTTTCATACACTCTTGCCCTACCATCCAAAATAATACATCATAGGGGCCTCGGTTCTCCCCTTACACTTGAACTTTTACATACTTTACAATAAACTATTCTAATGACTCGAATTAAGATAATTGAAAAACTTGGAGTACTTTAAAATATTAACACACATATGGGGGTAATAATTGATGTTCTTCCCCATTACTCCATTACATTAGTACTTTACCCATGAGTCCCAATCGTCCCAAAACAATAAGTACAAGGATATGACTCGACTTAGCAACCATGTAAGTAATAACTAATAAGACAATTAACTAAGGGTTTAAACAAATGTTGTCACAATAATGCACTAAAGATGAGTGCATACAAGGTAGGCTAAGGCGATTTGGGTGTACATTTGGGGTGGATTGTAAACAAATTCTTCCTTTAAGTAAAATGCTTAAAGTTAGAAACGAAAAGATAGGCTCTGAGGGGTGTACTAGGGGTATCGTGTACTAAAAATGAGTACAACGCTAAGGTGTGGGAGAATTACTTGACCAATGAAGTCAATGTAATTATAATACGGGTATAAAACAAGGGTTATCCTAATGCCTCTTATCATGTAGTAAATCTAACTACACGAATGTAGTCTCACTTGTGGATTTGGGATGGTCACTAACGCAAGTTCTAGAATCTAATTACTACCGGTAAACACACAAGCACCAACGATGAATGCTTTTCCTAACAATTCTAGGGGCGAACCTCACATATTTGGGGAAAATTTTTGAGTGGTACGGTTTTTGTGCTAGCCATACAATTCCCTATCCATGAGACGCTTATTAAGACCGAAGTTACACTCCTATATGTTGTAAAAAAATTTAAATTTGCGCTAAAACTGCCCTAACAAATATTTCTCTTGGTTTTATTACACATCTACCATTGAACAAAACAAAAAATCAAGCGTAATGGCATTTCTAAGGAGCCTTCATTTACCCCCCTTACACTTAAACCGAACATTGTCCCCAATGTTCACATAAAAGATGTAAAAGTAGACAAAGAAAGAATGAAACAAATACTCCCCTGATTTTTGACGTGGATTGTGTGGTAACATGGTTAGATCTTTTTCCAAGATGATGTAAAAGCTCCAAGCTCAAAGCGACTCCAAAAGCTTGATGTCATGAACTTGATTCCATGTTAACCTTCTTGTCCAAAATAACCTGTTAAACCTGAGAAAACAATCTAGGCAAACCTTGTGTAAAATCGACGGCAAATTCTATATATATGGATATAATGCTTGCGGAATGAAAATTTTGCAGATTCTTGGAATTAGAGATGCAGTAGTTTTTATAATCCGGCAGAAAAACTAAATTTTAAAAACGTTTTCTGGAAACAAAGGCTGACGCCGTCAGGGTGTAAAGCCTGACGCCGTCAGAATTGATCTAACAGAATCCTTATGTTTAGTTTCCGGAAAATTTCTGGAAAAACAATTACCTTAACTCCTGGAATCCTGCAAAATTTCATTATGACTCGATACAAGCATTTGACTCTAACAAATACTAATATGTATGTTTATTTTATATCGTTACAATTCATGTTCCAATTCGTTCTTATAAACAAANCTTGTCCAAAATAACCTGTTAAACCTGAGAAAACAATCTAGGCAAACCTTGTGTAAAATCGACGGCAAATTCTATATATATGGATATAATGCTTGCGGAATGAAAATTTTGCAGATTCTTGGAATTAGAGATGCAGTAGTTTTTATAATCCGGCAGAAAAACTAAATTTTAAAAACGTTTTCTGGAAACAAAGGCTGACGCCGTCAGGGTGTAAAGCCTGACGCCGTCAGAATTGATCTAACAGAATCCTTATGTTTAGTTTCCGGAAAATTTCTGGAAAAACAATTACCTTAACTCCTGGAATCCTGCAAAATTTCATTATGACTCGATACAAGCATTTGACTCTAACAAATACTAATATGTATGTTTATTTTATATCGTTACAATTCATGTTCCAATTCGTTCTTATAAACAAATTTAGATTTCCCTTAAACTTATCTTTTGCAAAATACCTTTATATGTAGTTAAGACGAAGTTAAAAACAAAATAAAGCATTTTCACAATCTTAATTTGAAACATGAATTAATAACAATAAAAATTAAACATACATTCGGAAACAAATAAAATCAAACAAACAAACACACAAAACAAATAAAGCTTGGGTTGCCTCCCAAGAAGCGCTTTTCTTTATTAACGAGTCTTGTAACTAGACTCAAGGTCACTCTCTATTACGTGACCTCTTCATCACGTGATATGACGTACCCTGGTAGAGATAATCCTTGCCATCACGGGGGTATTGCTTTAATCGTTCTACATTTGCAGTTACTTCTCCTCCTATTTTGCTGCTTAGAGTTACCATCCCATCACTTCCTTGGCTTTTGATTGTGAATGGTCCATACCACCAAGGACTTGGTTTGTCGGGAGGTTCTTTCATTTCTGAATGTCTCAGGAGTACTAAATCCCCTTCTGTAAACTTCACAGGGTTCTCGTCCCGCTCATCATTCCCCTTAGAGTTGTTTTCTCTATCCTTACCCTCTCTGGCCTCGGTTTCTTTGTAATTCTTAATTCTTGCCTCCCATGCAAGGATTTTTTCTCTCACATGACCACGAGGCGTGCTAAAGTTTGTCTTAATCTTCTTTTGTAGCATGGTTTCTTTTAAATAGCGAGGGATCGTCGAGAAGCTAATCGCTTTCCTCCCCCTTTTAATCCGGATAGTGCTACTTTCGTAATCGATTTGTGCCTTAGCTGTAGCCAGGAACGGTGCTCCAAGAATGATCGGCATACTCATTTTATCTCTATCAACGATCATGAAGTCGACTGGGTACATAAATCCGGTGACGTTGACTAACACATCTTCTGCGACTCCTAGTGGGTACTCATAAGAGTGTTTTGCGAATGAGAGTTTGGTGCGGGTGATGGAAGGTGGCTTGTCAGTTAATTGAACATAGATGGATAAAGGCATTAAACTCACGTTGGAACCTTGGTCAGCCACTTCATCCAAATACTTGAGCTTACCTATGCCGCATGGTACCTCGAAGACTCCATGAAATTCTTGCTTAGCGACTATCTTTTGTTTCATGAGGCTTTCGTACAATTGTCCCCCGGGTATCACGTCTGCTTCATCGTCCGGTGTCGTCTTCTTAGGCTTCTTTTCCGGAAGATGAATACGTCGATAATTTCTTACCCAATCATTTATCGTTTCCTTGTTTATCTCATGCTTCAAGTAGTGCTTTACTTGTTGTGATTTTGGTGGCTCTTCTATTGGGCGCTCATCAGGCAGTGTCTCCTTACTTCCGTCGAAACCGCACTTGATAGTCTCAGTGTCACCACCATGTGGAATGAGGTCAATTTTGTTACATTCCTTGGTTATCAACCCCCCTTCTCCTTTACTGTTGCCCTTGTGAATGATGGAAACGGTATTAACAAATTTGGTGTTGGGGTTATTGATGTCTCCTCGCATCAACACCTTCTCGGGGGCTTTTGTTTTTGTGTATTCTTTCAACATATTCATCATCTCAGCCATTTTCTCCAGCATTTCCTCCCTCTGCCTGTAGACGGCCTCCTCAAATCTTGCTAGCCGGTCAGAATGTGTTGACATATATTCTCTAATTCAACTTTCAAATTCTGGACTAAGCGCTTGGGGAGGTGGGATAGGCTGAGCACGTTTATAGAAAGATTCAACACTCTCCCTGTGAGGTGATTCAGATAGTGGTGTTGGCTTTGTGTTAGAGATGGAGTTGACTGTTACTCGTTGTGGACTTAGGCGTCTCCTTTTCCTTTCAGACAGGTCGTCAACTCTTTTCTCGAGTGCGTTAAGGCTTTCTTCGGAAAGTTTAGTAGCATCAATTGATTTCACAATACGAGAGGTCTCCCATACCTCATTATTGTAGATTGCAAGCTCGTCGATGATTTCCCATGATTCCTCGGCATTTCTGTCACGTAATCTGCCCCCGGTGGCTCGATCGATGAGACACTTGGTGTGGTAATTAACGTGATCATAGAAGATTTGGATCTGAAGCCAGAGTTCAATACCATGATGGGGGACTTGTCTTATTAGATCCTTGAATCTATTCCATGATTTATGAATGGGCTCTGCTTGTCCGACACGGAATCGGAGGAGTTTGTCTCTGAGTGCCGAGGTTCTTCCTATGGGAAAGAATTTTTCATAAAATTTCGAGATGAGCTGTTCCCAAGTGAAGATGGACTCAGAAGGAAGATTGTTATACCATTCCTTGGCTTTATCTTGTAGGGTAAAGGGAAAGAATCGAAGTCGGGAGGTATCCCTAGTGGCTCCGTCCGTATGGATGGTGTCCACTATTTCCAGGAAATCCTTGATATGTTGGATTGGTTCTTCCGATTTTAACCCATGAAACTTGCATACACTTTGGACAAGCCAAACGTCAGTTGCACGCAAGACCCCTTCTGTGCGTTCGTGTGGAAACACAATAGCATTAGAGAAGCCATGAGGAGTGGGGGAACAATAATCTTTGAGGCGCTTAGGGGTATGAACCTCAGGAATTTCTGTATCGTGATTTGTCAGGGGCTAGGTGGTGTGTTGTGATGATCAGAATCTTCTTCAGAAAGGGCTTCATCGAAGTTGATGGCGATACCAATTGGTTCAGACATTGAAGAGCATTGTCTTAACCTATGAATTTCCCTTTCAGGTTCTGCGTAAGGTTGGATAAGGTCTCTTAAGGAACTACGACTCCTGGTGACTCTATGGTTGGAGAGATCTTCGTTTACCATGTTGGCCAAGGAAGATTTAAGCGAAGGGTTGGGAAGAAAAAAAAATAGACTAAAGAAAAACTAGAAAAATAAAAATAAAAATCTCACTAGAAAGGATTCTAATGAGTAGACCTAAGTAAAAATAAAATTTTCAACCTAAACAATAACTATTCCCCGGCAGCGGCGCCAAAAACTTGATGCGTGGGTTTTGCAACCTTTGCACTTAGGTTTTACCTCTCAAGGGATCTTGAGAAGCTTACAACCCCCACCAGGCAGTGTACCTTACCGATGTAGTATAGTGTAGTGGCAAGTACCGGGGGATTTATCGTTCTCTCGGGGAATATTGTCGTTAGGCTTGAAAAGCTACTCTAATTAGGTCTAAGGGTTGAGGGATGATTCTTTTTGTATTTTTTATATTTAATGAAAGCAAGTAAAAATCTCGGTTTTGGAAGAGTGGGCGGAATTAGTTGCTAGTCAACTAACCCAAATATCTACTTTTGCAAATAAAATAAAATAACTAGAAAATTAAATTGGTTGTGAAACTTATATGAGAGAGATATGTGTTTACTTAGATTTCCTTACTCCCTAGCTATCTTTTATATGTTAATTGGTTTGTTGCAATTATGTGGATGACGGGTTGTATTCCTTTAAACCATTCGTAGGGCCGTGTACGATCTTCCCTAACTCTATAAGCTCCTACTTCACTCCTATGTCGAGCCGACTAAAAGCTCCTAACATGGGATCATTAGAATTCGCTCATGCATTAAATACAACCAAATAATCGTAGTACACATCCGATTCATGTTTCTTAAGACGTTCAAGCAAGTTACCGTATAGGAGGTTAGCCAGTTTTCTTAAGCCTAACATCGACTTCACCCACCCACAATAATCACAAACAAACCAACAACATATAATCAATAGCTAGGTTTCATTAGATCTAAGCAAACACAATAAAGACCTAGCCTATCATGTTAATTGAAAGACAAGCATAAGATATAATCACACAATACATAGACATATTGAATGATTTGGAAGAGACTTATCTTCAATTAAACATCCAAGTTTCAAGGGTGGAAACCCTCAAAATTATAGTAGAAAAACGAGCTAGGGTTTTGTTCCCAAAGTTGCACACTAATGAATGAAAGTTATAAAACTATATATAGATTTTACATTGTGACAGCGTCAGCTTATAGGGTCTGACGCCGTCACCTCGCCGCCAAAATAAAATTCGGATTGCTCAGATCCACTCTTGACGTCGTCCCCTTGTAATTCTTTCTGGGCCGTCTCCCTTTACCACATATCGTGACGGCCTAGGTGTCACAAAGCGTGACGCCGTCACGTTTTAATTCTTCAAAACTTTCTGGGGCGTCTAGTGTAAAAATCATCCTTCATGTTGTCAAAGCATGACACCGTCACACGATAGAACGTGACGCCGTCAGGTACTGTTTCCAGCATAATTTGAGACTTTGTCGTTTTCTTCACTTTTATGCCCCAAAAACGTCCAAAATGCTTCCTTTTCCAGAATTCCTCTTCAAAGTACCTAAATGACAAAAGGAACGATTTAAGGCAATATTTGATCAAATAATTATGGATTAGGGCTTAAATGACCCCCTAAAAGCGTAACACTTTTCGCCTCATCAATCATCTAGATCAACTTCATAGCTGACTGGCTCTGAACAGTCAGACAATATCAACCAAGGATATTGGTCAACAAAGTCAAACGGCTTAGGCCAACTAACCAAGGAGTATGGTGTTTTCCCCGGGTCGTTATGTCCCGACGAGGTGTGAATGGTATTTAAAACGACTTTGTGATCGGGTGATTTTGAATGGAAAAAGGGATAATGGTGAGTGAAATAAGGAAATATAAAAGGAAATGTCTTAACTAAACTATATTAATGAAAACGTAAAGCCAAATTATTTAAAAACGTTTAAAAACCTAAAACGCGTACGATTAAATAAAAATTAATGTAACGTACAAAATAAAAAGTGAGATTTGAGAAATAAAAGGCCTACGGATATGAAAATTACTTTTTTATGAATCTAATGACAAAAGAAAATTTTAGAAAAAAAAAATGTTTATTTGACTTTTTATTTATTTATTATTAATTAATTACTAATTAAACTAAATTTAATTATTATAAATACTAAATTATTATTATTATCATTATTTTCTTTTTGAAAATGAAAAAGACTGACAACAATGAACCTTTTTTATGAAAATCTTTTTTTTAAGCTTGTAAATAAGCTGAGATTGGCTTATTAGATGGCAACAGGTAATCAAAAGCAAATGCGCACAAGCTTAGACACTTAACTGATTCACAACCCAAAACAAAACTTCAAATAAGCTAAACTCAAAATGATTAAGTTACTTACATTTACCAAAGGACCTAACTAACTGAAATAAACTAGAAATAAGAAATGGAATTAACAATTGAGCTCAAGTGAACACACAACAAGCACACCTTAACTGATTTTTTTTCTTTGTTTTCTGTTTTGGAACTTGAAAAACAATGGAAATGTTAAACTTTTTGTAAAACACTTTTTCAAACAACTCACAAATAAGTTACATAAAGCTTATAAAGCTTAACAGATAGCTTATAAGCTTTGGAACCAAAAGAAAATTCCTAACAGTTAAAGCATAAATGGGCATTCAACTAGGTATGATAACTGATAAGCTTCCCAAAAAGCTCAAAATAAGCTACAGAAGAGCTAATAAGCTAACAAATCTACAAATGACTTAAATGCAACCTAATTGACAGAAACTTAAACTAAAATAAACACTTGACACAAGAATTCTAGCAAATAAGCTTAACAGCCAAACATACTTGGGTGTTTTCATGCATATCAAAAGCCATCAATAAGCTCAAACAAAAATCTCTAAAAATACAAACCAACTAGTTCACCAACTGAATATCAATCATGCAAAATTCAGAAACTTTGGCCTTATGAATTGAAAATGACCCGATCAAAATCAAAATGGATTTTTGGCACTTTTCTGAGAAAATCAGTTTTGCAGCCCGAAAATGGGGTTGCAGCCCTGTAAAAGTAATTCTAAAAATTAAATCAAAAATAACAGTAACTAGATAATCTATCCATTAACTTGCAAACCAAATTTCACGTAAAACGGGCTTATAACGAAGAAATGAAAAATCAAAAACCACTTCTGCTGTTGAAAACGTGTTTTTGCAGCCCGAAAAAGGGCTATTTACCCTAGTAAAAAAAATCTAAAAAATAAAATAAAAATAACAGTAAGTAAAAAATATGTTAGATCACATTATCCCAGAATTTTATTAGATTTGGTTGAAAATTGAAGAAATGAAAATTCAAAAACTTTTTCTGCTGTACGGAACTTTTTTGACTTTTTCTTTTTGAACTCTTAAGTTGACTTTGGTCAATTTTGAAAGCTTCTAAATGACTAATATTGGTGTAATAATCTATGTTATGACTGAAATAAGCTAAAGAAACAACTAATGCTACTAAATGGATGGAAATGCAATTTAAAATTTGAACAGTGAGTGAAAAATCAAGGAGAAATGGTGATTTTGACTTTTTGGAATCATCCTTTGGAAGTTAGAAATCTTTGCACCACCTAAGTTTACCACCAATATTTTTGAAGGCATTTAAGATTGCATGGAAATGCATAACGCTATTTTGATTTTATCTTTGATCCCTCATCTATTTGTTAGTCCTTTTGATATCTCATCTGGCATTCTGAGAACCTCCATGACGATGATGTATCTGATGCACTCTATGATCGCCTCTTGATTTTTCTGGAAATTTTCTGTAAGCTCTTCGATGTTATTTGATCTTGTTTTATCCATCTTTGTTCCCATGAGAAGTCGGGTGGTGTTTAACCCCGAGTATAAGAGTATTTCCTTTCACTTTGAACGATAAGGGTTGCTAGGTTAATCTGCCTTTCTTTGGAAAGTCAACTTCGAATTGATTCTGATATATGATTGATTTCTTAAGCATTCGAGATACTAACGACTATTTTGCTATCTCACCTTTGGTGTTTTGAATTATTTTGAAAATCCTTTACCATGATTCCCGATCGTTAAACTTTTGCTATCATTATTGCTCTAGAGACTCGTACGTTATTTTCGCGGTTATGAAGTTCTCTTACACCTATTTTGTCTGCCAAGAGATGAACATTCTTGTGTGAATTATGTTTTGGCACCCCAAAATTTCAGATATGATTCTTGTTGAACCACCAAGTTTTCCACAAGAGGATAGAGTTGGATAGAACCTGAAAATGACAAACAACGGTGACTGCCCTGGAGAGTTGATGACATTCCTCGCAAGACGGAACAGTGGACGAACAGAACGCAGGAGCTTGGTCAAGACGGCGAACCTGGAGCTGATGAAGAACATACAGTCTTACTTCCCTATTCATCTTGGTTGTACTAAGATGAATTGAGAGCGGAAGCAGACTGGATGATGAGGAGATTAAAGACCGTACCAGAGATTCACATTACTCAGTCACATTCCAAGAAGGAACTACTGAAGGCTTGAGGAACCAAACTCAAGATAGTGATTTCGTTTCGCTCTCAGATAGGAAGATGGATGAAGACTGACAACTCGGATATAAGAAGATTCTAAAGAGGCAATTGATGCCTTAGCGACATGTGTCTTTCTGATGATGATGGCTTGATTTTTGTTACGTCTTTCCGAGCTTCGTTTGTTTTGTTCGACATCGTTTAGTTATTGATCTTTGATTAGGTCTAACCCAGGAGTTAGATGGACTGTTAGGTGGATTATTAGATTTGTTTCACTAATTGAGATAGAGTATGATCATCATGAGGGCATATTTATATGATGCTAGTATTATGACGTCTGGCCAACGTGATAATACTTACATCATATAACGTGCACTTATTGTGTTCATAGGATGTCTCGAGAAGTGCCTTAGTGGAGACTTAGATTTCTGTTTTCGTTTGCGACGATCTGCGAATAGTGAGACTTTAGGATTCTTTTGATCTGTACGTTTGATCTACCTTATCGCCGTACGTTTTGATATGTTTGGTTACGCGTCACGCGATTGTTTGACTTCTGTGTCTTGATAAATTCTAAGTTCCGTTGTAGAGCTTACCGCCATTTTATGTTATCGAGCAACTTATCTTCTGCCTATATGGGTTTGATTTGTTACTATGAAGAGTTGTACCTATGCCTTGCTATGTATACACTCACATTCGATGAATTCGTTTCATGATGACCTGTTATGAGCTAAAATATGAAGTTTTGGATTCCGAGAATCAAGATCTGTCAGTTTACGAAAATACCTTTTGGAAGGTTGTTTTGAAGACGAAACTGTTTGTGAATCTGAAGAGTTAAACTTATATATGTCACTTTCGTGATGCTATCATTCGATACATTCTCATCTAATCAGTTCATTTCCTTGTACACGAATGGAATATCCACCTAATCCCACATCTCTATTAGTATATCTTTTAAAGAGATACGATCGTCATCTGTTACGTATAGTATATTACTCTTTGATTTGGAATTAGTACGTTCTGCCTTTTCTGAAGAAACCGAAGCTATTTTGATCGACAAGATAAAGTCATGAGAAGCAAGTCATCCACATTTCCGTTCACAGTCAGTTGTGTTTCCGTTTCATTTTTTTACGACTTTAATTTTCGTGGACGAAAATTTTCTTTTTAGAGGGGAAGAATTGTAAAACCCGAAAATCCGTCTTTCTTAAATTTCCCATATAATTTGAAATTTCCACAAGTTCGTAAACTAAACCAATTTACATGTACCTTGAGAATTTGAAAACTAGATTTTCTTGAAATCTACAACATTTGAATTATAACCTAAGTTTATTTTGATTAATTAAGAATATGTGAACCATATATTATACACTTGAATTAAATAAATCCTAAGCTATACCTTATAAATGAATACCTAACATAAAACCTTTCCTATATATATCCTAAGTGATATATTTTCGGTGCACCTTCCCTCAGTGTAAATAATTATACAAGTTTCTATGTCATACTTAGACTGATTTACTTTTGCAAACTAAGTATCACACGTTATTAATTTGAATGTGGACCGATTCATAGCTCTTATAAAACTTGTACACAATTCGAAATAAGTAGAAGATAATACATAATTATTTTGTTATCTTTGAAGAAGAATAAGTCCCCTAAACCCCTTAATACTCGGCACCTCTTACTTCACTTCACCCCATTCTGTGATCATTTTTCTCAACCGAATACCCATATTTATTTCACACCCAAAACCGTAAAACAAAACAGAAAATTAAAACGGCAGCCCTATATTGGTTTTCTCTCAAGAAGGTATGAAGGGTCTAGCTAGAATTGGTGATCGGTACGTGCGTACAACACTCGGGATCGTTTGTTGTTTTGGTTCGAAAGGATTTTTGGTTCTTGTACACCTTGCTTTGATCGTCTTCGAGGTACTCCTCTTCTATCGTCTTGGTGTTCTTCCTATCGATATGTAAAACATAAATACGTTATAACAAGTGAACCTGGTCTTTCGTTTCGTTAAAACATAAGTATACAAATCACGTATATTTGGTCGCATAAAATAATGAACTACATAATATGTATGTCGATCTCTACACTGTTGCTTTTCGAATACGACTAATATACGTCCTTGGTATTTTTTTCATTTGAACATGTATACGATCATGAATCTGGTATAAGTGCTAAGCTTTTATCTTGTTAAAACTGTATACGAATAGCTTATATATTGTCACATGAAATCACGAACTATGAACCTATTAGTGTCGAACTTGTTTCTGTTTTGGACTATGTGGAATCAGCTTATTAGTACACGACCTAAATAAGGTTTGCATGCGTATTGTTTGGTTCTATTTTTTTTAAATAAAGATAAACATAAGGGTTGCATGCATGGCGTCATATATTGAAGCATGTTTCCAAAACAGTAACTGTTTATAAATTTAAGTTATAAAGATGGGGTGCATATTTTATACGAGAAGGGAAGAGCTGGAAAATGGGGTCCTTTTAATTTCGAAATGTTTGCTTGTATGTGTGAAGTGTATGTATTAAAGATAATATTAAATAGGTGCTAGCATGTGGGATAAACTTGTGTGGATAGGACGTGTCTCGCGGCTTATTTAAACAACAAGAGAAATGGTCGGCTCGGCATATTTTTAACAAGAGGGTGTCATGCATTGTTTGTTTTCAAAATGATAAAAACCTTGGGTCATCATGGCATAAATATTAAGATCGTGGGTACGTTAATAAATTGCATAAAATTATAATGACGAGGTCCAAAATTATTATCTTAATATTAATTTATTAAAATAAAGTTTAAAATAATTTTATTTGACATTTAAAATTTAACTTTGATAATTTACATTATAGACCCTAAACTTATAATATTGATATTTTAAGACCCAAACTATTATATTGGTCATTTTAACCTTAAATATTATAAATTTTCCATTATAACCTTAAAGTATTAAATTACAATTTCGGGAGCTTATCAAATATGGAAACTTACTAATTTTGGAAAGATGTTATATATGGAAAGTTACTAAAGATGGGAAAAGCCGACTAAAACGATTAATCTGATTTAAAACAAGTTAATAATAAGCCGATCATTAATTCGTGTAGATGCGCTGAAGAAGAAGTGACTTCCTATTCTTGTGTTATGGTTTCATTGGCGGTTTAAGGTACAAATATTCTTACCTTTTCACAAGTTTCTCATGAACTCTTGCTTATCTAAACCTTTGATTTGTTAACCTTTGCTATGTTCCCTCCTATTTGTGAACCTTTGATATGATCCATTTGAATTGAACCTTTGCTATGAACCTTTGATTTGAACTCTGATTATGAACCCTACCATTTGTAAACCTTTGACCTGAACCTTTGCTATGCACCTTTGATTATGATACTTTGATTTGACTTAGACTTTGCTATTTGATTTGCCTTTGACCCTTCAGTATTATACCCGAGCATTTTCCTAGCCATGAAGGTAACTTGGTCGTGGCAATGATGCACCAATGTCATGACTCCTGTGTGGTCGAGTGATGTTCCGCACCGTCCCTTTGTTTGATCTGCAATTGGTCTGGGTAGGGGCGTATGGATGCATCCTAGATTTGATTTGTTTTGATTTGATTTGCTACTACATCTGGTTTGGTGACTGGTGCTGTGTGCAATACACGCCTTTCACATTATTTTGGGAGTTGATCACTCCATGGTTACTATATTGAAGACTTTGTTTTGTTTTGTTTTGGCTCGTGGTAGAATGCTAATATAATCTTATGTTTGTCTTATTCTTATCATCATTATTATACCTTTTGTTTTCCCCAATGCAACCTATGATATTCTTTGTTCCTTATCTTTTGTTTCGTTTATATATATCTGTTCACTGGGCTTTTTAAGCTCAGCCGCATTTCTTTTCATGCGGCAGGTTTAGTAGGAAGCTGGGTTGTGGATGAGAGATCTTATTTTGGACTTAGAAGACTTCACCCTGATTAGCTATTGGCTGGACTTAGAGATGATTAGAAGTATTTGACGTTGGGCTTAGTATACTGTTTTGGGCTTAGTCCTTTGTTGTTACTCTTTTGTATTTTGTTTAGTTCTCCTTGTAACCTTTGTATACTTTGTATTAGAAATGTATCTTCGTTCGCTTGTGTTCTGATTTGACTCCATACTGTTACACTTTAGCCCTTCTCGGGTTGGGGTGTTACAAAATGGTATCAGAGCCAGGTTTGGATCGGCGGATTCAACACCCGTAGAGCTTAGGCTATGACCTGTGAGTTTTGGACCATTAGGCTTCCACTGTAGGAACATAGGAAACCACTTTGAGGATTTGCTTTAGGATTTCCTGCATGAACTTAAGTTTTGACTAATAAGGAATGAGTAGACTTTAAGAGATTTCATATGTATCTTTGCTTCCGCTTTACTCTGATTCGTGCCTTACGTTCAGCTATGCCTTTTTGGAATCATCCTTTGGAAGTTAGAAATCTTCGCACCACCTAAGTTTACCACCAATATTTTTGAAGGCATTTAAGATTGCATGGAAATGCATAACGCTATTTTGATTTTATCTTTGATCCCTCATCTATTTGTTAGTCCTTTTGATATCTCATCTGGCATTCTGAGAACCTCCATGACGATGATGTATCTGATGCACTCTATGATCGCCTCTTGATTTTTCTGGAAATTTTCTGTAAGCTCTTCGACGTTATTTGATCTTGTTTTATCCATCTTTGTTCCCATGAGAAGTCGGGTGGTGTTTAACCCCGAGTATAAGAGTATTTCCTTTCACTTTGAACGATAAGGGTTGCTAGGTTAATCTGCCTTTCTTTGGAAAGTCAACTTCGAATTGATTCTGATATATGATTGATTTCTTAAGCATTCGAGATACTAACGACTATTTTGCTATCTCACCTTTGGTGTTTTGAATTATTTTGAAAATCCTTTACCATGATTCCCGATCGTTAAACTTTTGCTATCATTATTGCTCTAGAGACTCGTACGTTATTTTCGCGGTTATGAAGTTCTCTTACACCTATTTTGTCTGCCAAGAGATGAACATTCTTGTGTGAATTATGTTTTGGCACCCCAAAATTTCAGATATGATTCTTGTTGAACCACCAAGTTTTCCACAAGAGGATAGAGTTGGATAGAACCTGAAAATGACAAACAACGGTGACTGCCCTGGAGAGTTGATGACATTCCTCGCAAGACGGAACAGTGGACGAACAGAACGCAGGAGCTTGGTCAAGACGGCGAACCTGGAGCTGATGAAGAACATACAGTCTTACTTCCCTATTCATCTTGGTTGTACTAAGATGAATTGAGAGCGGAAGCAGACTGGATGATGAGGAGATTAAAGACCGTACCAGAGATTCACATTACTCAGTCACATTCCAAGAAGGAACTACTGAAGGCTTGAGGAACCAAACTCAAGATAGTGATTTCGTTTCGCTCTCAGATAGGAAGA